>CM046446.1:67542353-67813651 GCA_025506515.1 Flaveria trinervia
GAATTAAGTGGTATTTACAGGTTAGGGTTAGTCAATCATACGACTGGACCATTAGCATGGTTCAGTCGTGCGACTAAAGCATGTGACTAAGTCAATCACACAACTGTGGGTTTAGTCGTGCGACTGAGTCATCCGTATGTCTCAGTCGTGCGACTGATCCAGTCTCCTAGTTCATCGTGCGACTGGTCCATTAGCATGAAGTATTCATGCAAATGGTCATTAGCATGGTCAATTGACATGAAGACTTCATACGACTAAGTTTGAATATGTTTCTCAATCATTACTTGGCTAGGATCTATTCAAACAACCACAAACCTATGTAGTTGGTTCAATATGTGTTAATAAATAAATATTAAAACATACACTGAAACATTAGACATTAAGATCAACAAACATAATATGTTTCATTCAACTCATTCGTTTCATTACATTTACGACATGACATACATATTACATTAAGACCGTAAACTAGGTACATATGGATCAACAAACTCCCCCTTGAACCTAGTTTCCTTTATTTGTAGCATCCTTCATTAGCTCATCAAACTTTTATGCCTCTCCTTGACTGTGACTCCACCATGCATCTCGAATGCAAAGCAGAGTCTTATCACATTCTGAAACTATAGGGCATGTATAATATCCTGCGGATCATAGAATAATGGCCACCTGTATAAAGTATAAACATCACTAGCTGACAGGTTGGTTAGCCACATGGGTCAAACACCCGGATGGTCACCATTTGGCGCTCTTTCTATAATACTATGACCGCTTCTCATGTACACTAGTCATATACCACCACTTGAAGTGGGGAGTGAAGTCCTGTGACATTTCCCTCATGGGGATCTTTGACATAGTACGCGGTGGACTCCATTTCAACACCACTTTGGGTTTCCTAGTCCTTGGGTCAACCTCCGACCTTCGAATGTACCTCGTATGTTGTTGAGGCATGAAATTAACCCATCGTGTGTAGTTTCATCTCTTCAACGCAACTTCAAACCAGCCTGACATCTCTTGGGGTCAGCATACATCAGGTTCAGGCGTGCAACTGTTGACTCAAAACCAGGGAGAGTCTTCAGATCATTTGGAAATCTAAAGTACTCGATCCCTTTCCCTCTTCACAACATATACATTAAGATCCTCAAAGTAAGCCCACACTATAATCTTGCCAGACACCTTAAGATGATTCTTAACTTTGTAGATCTTGGCGTAGGCACTCGGCTTTGGCGCTATGCGCCGGGCATAGATCTCTTCAAAACAAGCAGCCCATTCAACCTTTTTGATCTCAACATCACCGTCAATGGCTTGGGCTTGGCTTTCTAATTTCTCGGTTTCCCTCTCCATCGTATCCAATTTAACATGCATATCACTGTCGAGTATATCTCCAAAATTAGGTTTTCCCTCTCGATCAGTATATTCCGGATAGTGCTGTGCTGTGATGTCTTTAATCTCTATCTCATCAACATCGTTGAGCTCATCATCACTAGTAATATCGACGGTAGAGGCATCCTTGTTTAACCGGAACATTTGTGTGAGTTGCTCATTAGTGAGGTTGTGATAATTTCTCATCTTCGGGAGTATAGAAATGACCTCCTGACAAGCCCTTGAAGATCAAGTATCATTATGAGTGAGACTTGATCTGGTGAAGGGGAGCAACATCGTAGTCATCTCTCTAAAAATGTGGATCTGCATGATTTAAAATATTTAACACATCATACATCAGTAAATAATCAAGACAGTAAGGCATTAATATTACAAAACATCATGCACATAAGTTTAATACAATATTCAATGACACATGATTTAAATTACAAAAATTTATGCCTTACTTTTGTCTTGGATCATGGTTCCTCTGTTGTCGGGGTTGATGTCGAGGACCACACCGGTGTTGGGTTTATTTGAAGATAAAACCCGTTTTATCCTCTTGGTATTTCAGAAAAACGCAGCGGATAAATATGTATTTAAAACATGATTTTAGATCTGAAAATCCATGTTTTATGATGATTAATATACAAATAAACAAACCCATAACAATAAGGATCATTTATGTGGATTAAACAAGCTATGAACACATAAAACATCCATAATAGACAACCATTATGAAGCTGCCAAAACTACCTTTCAGCAGTGGATAATAACACTCCAAAAAAGGGCTGCCAAAAACCGTGGGTTTGATGGAGATGGAGATGTCAAAATCGGCCAAGACTCCAAGAAGAGGAGATCCTCAAGCTAGTATACCCAAGCTTGTATGCAACCCACCTTCTAGTTAGGAAGAATAACACCACCAAAGGCCAAATGAAACCTCCCTTTCTGCTGAAAATCCGTAAGGTTTAGAGAGAGAGGGAGAGAGATGTGTTTTGGTAAAAATTGCATGAATGAATCATTGAGAGCATTGAGTGTGTGTATGTATTAAAGTGTTGTCAATTTTCAAGAGGAAAATTGGTCCAATCCCAAGCAAGGGGCGGCCAAGACAAAAGGAATTCAAAACCCATTTCCCTCTTAAAATTTATAACACATTACACATTGTTACTTGTCATATGTCACACAATAAAAGGTTACTTTCTAGACCAAAATTAAAATGTGACATATGTGCTCTTTAATTAAACAATTTTAATTAAAGTACACTCATGTGTTATAAGTTGTTATTTAAACCCCTTTAAATGACAAGAATAACAGCAAACTCATCAACAAATTATCCTAAAAATTTGTTCCATCTCATATGCAATTTATTTAGAAAACCCATTTTCTAAATTGGTGTAAATATTAATTGCATGATCATATCATCAATTAAATATAAATTGGTGTTTGCCAAGCTTGTTATTGGGTATAACCCGACTTGGATCATAACGTACTAACCACATCAATATTCTAAGTGTCTTGGGCACACAGAATCCAACAATCTCCCACTTGCCCAAGATTCATAGAAGATTGATGCAAGCAGTAAATACCGCCTAACAACGGTTCACTACCCTTAATACGCATGACTTGTAGCCATTCAATAACATCATCCCTTTCAAGTACCCTACTTGAAATGATTTAGGTGAATCAATCATCTATCCTTTTGTTTCAGATGTCATGTTAAATCCAAGAACACAGAATGATCATTTCTTGTTGATTTAACTTATCAGGCCTTAGACATCTAACTCTCAACGAATAAGAGGAACAAACTCCATCTTGACTACATATGTTTCTCACAGACACCTCGTGTCATACCTGAATATACCCTTATGTACTGTCCACTATTTCAGGACAGTGAAGAAGAAGCTCAAGGTGTAACACTTGGTGAATATCAAAACCAATATGTATCTCAGGTCGGAGGATACCAAATGATATTCGCCTTTACTCAAAATTACTTATGATCAATCAATAAGATTCCATGTAGTAAAATTTGAGATGCGGGTTAGTCCAATATTTGTATCCCACAATATCTATGAACTTTGGTAGCAACCCATTGCTCTATATTCATCCTTATGAATATCAACCAATCCAAGTTCATAATAGTCTTACCTTCAAACTTGTTCCCACAAGTATGAACGACTACGGACATTTAGAGTAAACATTTTACTCATGGATTAAACATGCTAAATTGGAATATTATTTGAAACATTATAACCAAATAATTTTATTCAAATAATAGAAAATTCCATATATCCAAATGCTAAATTTACAGATCATATCCAATCACTAGAATATCGAAGTCCCATGGCACAAGTATGACCTTCATGCTTTGCCTTTTCAAGGAGCTTCGTGAGAGGATCAGCAACGTTTTGATCCGTGTGAACTTTGCGAATACATATCTTTCCCTTTTCAACTTCATCTCGTATGTAGTTGAATCTCCGCTCAATGTGCCTAGTCTTTTGATGAGCACGGGGTTCCTTGATTTGAGCAATCGCACCCTCGTTGTCACAAAAAATTTCTAGGGGGTCCTGAATGGAAGGGACAACCCCTAGATCGGCAATGAATTTCTTCAACCATGCAGCTTCTTGAGCTGCCAATGAGGCGGCGACATATTCTGATTCTGTAGTTGATAGAGCCACCACATCCTGCTTGGAGCTCTTCCAAGAGACAGCTCCTCCATTCAGAATGAAAATGTATCCCGATTGTGATCGTGAATCGTCACGATCGGTTTGGAAACTTGCATCCGTGTAACCTTTTACAACGAGTTCCTCGTCACCAGATCCATAGATCAGGAACATATCTCTTGTCCTCCTTAGGTACTTAAGTATGTTCTTAACAGCCATCCAATGACTGTTTCCAGGATTCTGCTGGTAACGGCTTGTCATGCTTAAGGCGCATGACACGTCCGGTCGAGTGCATATCATTGCATACATGATGGATCCTATAGCAGATGCGTATGGGATTGCCTTCATTTTATCTTGCTCTTCCTTTGAGCTTGGACATTGAGTCGTACTCAATATGGTTCCTCTTTGAATAGGTACGGTACCTTTCTTAGAATTCTCCATCTTGAACTTTTCAAGATTTTATCAATATATGCACTTTGATTCAAACCAATCAACCGCCTTGATCTATCCCTATAGATCTTTATTCCCAGAATATAGGCGGCTTCACCAAGATCCTTAATGGAAAAACAACTTCCAAGCCAGGTTTTTACACCTTCCAAGGTTGGAATGTCATTTCCAAATAGTAGTATGTCATCAACATACAATACTAGGAAAGTTATTGTGCTCCCACTAGCCTTCTTATACACACAAGCCTCATCAGCGTTTTTGATGAAACCAAATTTCTTTACTTCCTCATCAAAACGGTGATTCCAGCTTCTCGATGCTTGTTTCAATCCATAGATTGATTTCTTTAACTTGCATACTTTATTAGGATGTATTGGATCGACAAAACCTTCAGGCTGAACCATATAGACATCTTCCTCAAGATATCCATTTAGGAAAGCGGTTTTGACATCCATTTGCCAAATCTCATAATCATAATGAGCAGCTATGGCAAACAATATCCTTATAGACTTCAGCATCGCAACAGGTGAGAAGGTTTCATCATAATCAACCCCTTGAGTTTGAGTGAAACCCTTGCTACAAGTCTAGCTTTATAAGTATCCAAGTTTCCATGCATATCGGTTTTCTTCTTGAAAACCCACTTACTTCCAACTATCTTGGAGTTAAGAGGTGGTACAACCAAGTCCCATACTTGATTGTCATACATGGATTGCATCTCAACGTTCATGGCTTCAAGCCATTTGTCACAATCCGTGTTGGACATTGCATCATGGTATGTGGTTGGTTCATCAGAATCTATCACATAGCATCCATCCATGAAAAATCCATATCTTTCAGGTGGATTACTAGTTCTACCACTTCTGCGAACGTGTTGTGTGTATTGATCAACCACTTGATCATCCTCAACATCCTCATGTTGAGTGCTAGTTTCAACCAAACGTGCATTGGGCTGTGGTTCTTGATCTTCCTCAAGATCCACTGTTCTACTGCTAGCTCCTTCCATAAGGAACTTTGCTTCTAAGAACTCACCCTTTCTGGCAACAAACACCTTTTGTTCCATTGGATCATAGAAATAATATCCCATAGAATCTCTAGGATATCCAATAAAGATACACTTGGTGGATCGGACATCCAATTTGTTTAGGTGGGAGTCTTAACATAAGCCTCACATCCCCAAACCCTTAAGTACGATAGGGATGGAACTCTTCCATGCCATATCTCAAAAGGTGTCCTTTCTACCTTTTTGGTTGGGGCCATATTTAGAATACGGGCCGCGGAGAGCAGAGCGAAACCCCAAAATGATAGAGGTAATGTGCTTCTAGCCATCATAGATCGGACCATATCTAATAAGGTTCGATTCCTCCTCTCAGACACACCATTATGTTGTGGTGTTCCAGGTGGAGTGAGTTGTGAGACAATCCCACAACTCCTAAGATGATTTTGAAAGGCATCACTTAGGTATTCACCTCCCCTATCGTACGAAGAATTTTAATTGACTTGTTGAGTTGATTTTCTACTTCATTTTTGAAGATTTTGAACATTTCAAAAGCTTCGTCTTTGTGCCTTAACAAGTACACATACCCATAGCGACTATAATCGTCGGTAAAGGTAATGAAGTATCTTTCACCATTCCTAGTCATTGGCTTAAAAGGACCACATACATCCGAATGTATGATTCCTAATAAATCTTTTGCCCTTTCGGTAGTTCCACTAAAGGGTGCCTTAGTCATCTTACCTTGTAAACAAGACTCACAAACATCAAATGAATCACATTCATTTGTTTTTAAAAGACCATTCTTTTGAAGTGTTTGTAAACGTTTCTTGTTTATATGACCAAGACGACAATGCCAAAGATAGGTGTCACTTAAGTCCAACTTGAGTTTCTTGGTGTTAGTTTGGTACAATGAACTATTTAAAGTATTTTCATGAACCAATTCATAAATACCATTAATTGGAATAGCTTTAAAATAGAACATACCATTTAAAGAAACATGAATATCATTTTCAATAAAAGATAATACATAATCATAATGTCTTAATTGAGATACAGAAATAATGTTCCTAGTCAAACTAGGAGCATACAAAACATTCTTCAAAATAACTTCCAAACCACTTGGAAGTCTTAGGATGTAGTCCCCACGAGCTTCAACTAAGACTTTAGTTCCATTGCCCATGAAGAGGCTAACATCCCCTTTCTTGAAGTCCCTACTTCTTGTGAACCCCTGCAACAAATTGCAAATATGAGTTCCACATCCGGTATCTAATACCCATGTGTTTGAAGATGTAACATTAAGATCAATATGTATCATGTATATTGTACCTGAGGTCTGCCCGGCATCCCTCTTTGCTTTCAACTCTTGGAGATGGACAGGACAATTCCTTGCCCAATGTCCTATCTCCCCACACTTGAAGCATGGGTCATTTGTAGCAACCTTTTGCTTCTTCTCTTGTGGTTTGGGTGGTACCCTTACCACCCTTTTCCCCTTTCCCCACGTATGTCCCTTACCCTTGGCAACCTTTGCCTTGGGTGCGGGATGAGGCCTTTTGTTGTTCCCACCTTCATTGATGGTGAGAACGGGTAAAACCCTTTTACCCATGGCCGCCTCGGCCGTTTTGAGCATTGAGTGAAGTTCACCAATGCTTTTGTCCCATGCATTCATGTTGTAGTTCAACACGAATGTCTCGAACTTCTTGGTTAGGCCATTTAGGATCAAATCCGTGGCCAACTCCTTCGAGACGGGGCAGTTTAGCCTCTCGAGGCGGTCAATATGACTTTTCATCTTAAGTACATAAGATGAAACAGATTGGTTGTCGTCCATACGACATGCATGGAGCGCTCGAACCGTTTCGAACCGCTCAACCCTTGCTTGCTGTTGGAACGTTTCCTTCAGCTGGGTTATCATGTCGTAAGCTCCGTGATGTTCATACTCCTTTTGGAGATCCGGAGTCATGCTTGCTAGCATGAGACAAGACACTTGGACGGAGTCCTCAGTGTACTTTAGCCAATCATTCAAGGCCTCCTCATCATCCTCGCTAGGTTGATCAGGGATAGGGTCGTCTAAAACGTACGATCTTCTCTCTTGCTTGAGAACGATTCTCAAGTTTCGATACCAATCGATGAAGTTGTTGTGATTTAGACGTTCCTTTTGGAGGATCGCTCGTAGTGATTGGTTTGATGCGGACGAGTTATCGTGATTTTCATTATTGGTGGCCATCTACAAAATTTTAACAAAGATCAATTTTAGTATTTTCGATATTGCTAATTTTAATATTTAATGCCTTTTAAGGTCAATTTTATATTAAAATCTAGAAACCAACATTACATTTAAATTGTGGTTAGGTGACCTTTATCCCACGATTTAAATTAATAAGGTGGTCAACGATTGACGATTGCAACCATTTGCAACTTCTAGAGGTATGGGATCGACTTATTGAACATCATATGTAAAGTCGGCATGTTAATCCCATCAACACCATTTGGAAACCATATTGTAGGTGATCCATTTAACATGGTTTGCAAATCAAGACATCCTACTTACACCCATGTGTGAGTTTGCCAAAACAAATGGTTAGGTGACCTTTATCCCATAAGTAAGGCATTCTCACCTCAAATCACAAGTTCCCTCAAAATGGTTGGGTGACCTTTATCCCACTAAGAGTTCCCAAGTGACTCAAGTGTTGTGTAAAAGGACGGTGTTGATCTCGTTTTTAAAATTTTAGAGATTTCTTAATTCTAGTTTAGAAAACTCTATGTACTTGTATTTGTATGCTTTCAAATACAAGGTACCCTATGGTTCTTAGATTAAAACCAATTTTAATCTTTAAAATCATTAAACCATTTTAATAACTTTTATTAACTTTAAAGAACCATCAATTTTCAGATTGTTATGATTATTAATGAGTTTGTTATGCATGTCAAAACATCAACCAAACAATCAAACAATAAACAATCAACCAAGCATAAAACATAAACAATCATATGTGCATAACCATAGCCCTTATGTTGACAACACTTGTTTGCCATCACAAGTGTTGTCTTTGGTCTTTCTAAGGGTCAAACATATCATAAAGGTTCCAAGAACCTCCCACTAGAAACCGCATCCAAATGCTCCATGTTTCTTGTGTCTTTGTGTCCATCTTAGGGTCTTGATCTTGTACATCTTCCTTTTACAAAATTGTATCCTAATACATTTTTCTAGTAAAGGAAATGAACCTAATCTATTATTACATAACCAAATGAATGAATAATTACAACCCAAATGAATAAACACAAATATTACAACCAAATTGAATGAAAAACAACCACTAGAATCATCCAAAACAACACAAGGCCACAAGCTAGGTTATGCACTAAACAACCAATGATCATATCATCTATTCATATAATGAAAACCCCATTTAAAACCCCAAATTTCAGCCAACATAAACTGAAATTTTGGGTTTTAATCATTGTCCAAACAACCAACATTCATAATATGTTTCTTTCAAGGTCTAATCACTAGCATGTGTGATATGACCTTGAAAGTTTGGGGAATCATTCATATAAACTATAACAGCCCAAAATCAGCCTATAACATGTCTAATATCATCTTTTAAAACCAATTTCAAAAGATAAAACAAGCAAGTCATCCACATAACCGGCTCTTGATGCCATTGTTGGTTTATTTGAAGATAAAACCCGTTTTATCCTCTTGGTATTTCAGAAAAACGCAGCGGATAAATATGTATTTAAAACATGATTTTAGATCTGAAAATCCATGTTTTATGATGATTAATATACAAATAAACAAACCATAACAATAAGGATCATTTATGTGGATTAAACAAGCTATGAACACATAAAACATCCATAATAGACAACCATTATGAAGCTGCCAAAACTACCTTTCAGCAGTGGATAATAACACTCCAAAAAGGGCTGCCAAAAACCGTGGTTTGATGGAGATGGAGATGTCAAAATCGGCCAAGACTCCAAGAAGAGGAGATCCTCAAGCTAGTATACCCAAGCTTGTATGCAACCCACCTTCTAGTTAGGAAGAATAACACCACCAAAGGCCAAATGAAACCTCCCTTTCTGCTGAAAATCCGTAAGGTTTAGAGAGAGAGGGAGAGAGATTGTGTTTTGGTAAAAATTGCATGAATGAATCATTGAGAGCATTGAGTGTGTGTATGTATTAAAGTGTTGTCAATTTTCAAGAGGAAAATTGGTCCAATCCCAAGCAAGGGGCGGCCAAGACAAAAGAATTCAAAACCCATTTCCCTCTTAAAATTTATAACACATTACACATTGTTACTTGTCATATGTCACACAATAAAAGGTTACTTTCTAGACCAAAATTAAAATGTGACATATGTGCTCTTTAATTAAACAATTTTAATTAAAGTACACTCATGTGTTATAAGTTGTTATTTAAACCCCTTTAAATGACAAGAATAACAGCAAACTCATCAACAAATTATCCTAACAATTTGTTCCATCTCATATGCAATTTATTTAGAAAACCCATTTTCTAAATTGGTGTAAATATTTAATTGCATGATATATATGAAATAGTGTGCTATCAAACAAATCAAAACCAACCATAGGGTGTTCATAGAAACAACCTTTCTAGAACATGTGTTACAGATGTTGGAGAGGAAGATGAAGATGATGATGATGTTGAATCTCAGCCCCCAAGAGAGAGAGCCTCAAGTTGTGATACCCAAGTCTTACAAACACTTGCAAGTTAGGAAGCTTCACATTAAAGCTTCACACTACAAAAAGAAATGTTTCAGCTTTGTTGAGCTGAAAAATCCGAATTTTTCAGCCTTGTTGAGAGCTTTTCTTTGCTTAAGTGTGTCTGAGAGAAAGGTGTTTTCTTGGAAGAGTGCTTGAGTGAATGAAGTGTAGCATCCAAGGAAAAAAAAGGACCCCTCATACACCCATGAGGGCGGCCGAATGCAAATCAAAAGGGTTTCCCCCCATTTTGTAATCTTTGTAAAAAAACACTCTTTAAGTTAACAAAGTTATAAAACTAAAACCTAATTTAATTTTATAACCTTAACACACTTTTATTGTAATATTTAACCAACTTAAATAATGAAACAAATAAAATTCTCATGAACAATTTATCCATAAACATTGTTCTTTTATAAAGCAAAGTACTAGAAAACCAATTTTCTAAATAGGTGTTTGTTGGACCAAAAGAACCAATGAGCCGGATCAGAAAAACCTTAAGTCCCACAGACGTCACAACAACTGCTAAAGTCCACAACAGCTGAAGACACAAGTGCTGAAGACAAAGTCTGAAGACACAAGTGCTGAAGACAAAGTCTGAAGACACAAGTGCTGAAGACAAAGTCTGAAGACAAGTGCTGAAGACAAAGCCTGAAGACACAAGTGTTGAAGACAAAGTCTGAAGACACAAGTGCTGAAGACAAAGTCTGAAGACACAAGTGCTGAAGACCAAGTATCAGACGTTGTCAGAACAGCTGAAGAGGTCTTCTTCAGTAGTTGTGACGGTTTTCTTTCAGTAGTTTTATGTTTTTCTTTTCAGTAGTTTTGTAAAACGACTGAAGAACTTGTTCTTCAGTCGTTGTAGTTTCAGTAGTTTGGTATCAGTAGTTTTATGTTTTGTACTTAGCACTCTGATATGTTCTCAGTAGTTGTGAACATTTCAGTAGTTTGTTAAGTTTTAGTTATTTTTGTAATAAATCCGCCAGATGTCACTATCCCGTGATATAAGCAGTGATTGCACTCTATATAAGGAGTGTCAACCTAATTGTAATCGGTGAATGATTGAGCAGAAACATTTGATATTATTGAAACATTCCTTTTCACATAAATGTATTCTCTCATTACAACCGTATTTGTTCTTAATGCATACGAATATCAAATTCTTGCTATAATTTGTCTAATTCTTGTTCTTATTCCGCTGCGTTACACTCTAATCCATCAAACTTGAGATCACTGATCCTGTCAGTGTCAATATTTTATTTGTATGATCTTATCAACAAATAAATATATATTGGTGTTTGTTTAGCTTGTTATTCGGTATGACCCGACTTGGATCATAACTTACTAACCACATCAATCTTGTATGTGTATTGGGCATACAAGATCCAACAATCTCCCACTAGCAGAAGATTCATAGAAGATTTATGCAAGCAGTAAATACCGCCTAACCACGGTTTACTATCCTTAATGTGTATGACTAAGTGCCATTCAATAACATCATCCTCTTCAAGTACCATACTTGAAGGTATCAGGTGAAACAATCATCTATCCTTTTGTCGCAGATGTCATGTTAAATCCTAGAGACACAGAGTGATCATTCTCCATTGATTTAACTTTTCAGGCCTTAGACATCTTACTCTCAACGAATAAGGGGGACAAATCCCATCTTGACTGTTGGATTTTGTAGACCATTACCAAAGTCATATTAGCCATTTATTATGTAAAACACAGCGGAGTTTAGGTCAAAAATGTGAGTTTATGTATCATATACACTTGTTAAAACAAAACCCAAGACAAGGATCTATTTATATGGAAGAGCATACTATCAAAAACCACTCAAGAACATATTTACTATCTTAGAAACGTGGAGAATGATGCACGAATATGATGATGTTTGAAAGCTAAGAATTCAATGTAGAAGCCCTCAAGAGATGATACCCACAAGCCCTTGATGACACCTTACTTGCTTGGTTGTAGAACACCAACTTCCTTTACTTCTTGTGGATCCGAATCAACACAACCAAGGCTGAATTTTCAGCTCACAAGGACTGATTTTCAGCCAAGAGAAGCCCCCTTGTTCAGCCCCAAAACCGATTTTTAAGAGAGGATAGAGAGAAGAATTCTTCTTTTGCATGTAAGACAGAGAGTGTGAGATTGGAGAGTCTAGATGATTTGAAGTCTTGCACTTTACAAGACAGAGTGGGTAGGGACACCAAGGCCAAAGGAGGGACGAATTTTCCCATCCAAAAATGGGTTTCCCTCCCATTTCCATTTTATAAAAGTTACACTCTTGTCCTCTTGTTTTATAAAATTAAAACCCTTTTAATTTTATAACACTAACACTCTATTATTTGTCATTGTTTAACTAGCTTAAATAGTCAAAACAAATAATTTCTCATGAACAAATTATCCACATAATGTTGATCATTTACAAAAGCAGTCATTTAGAAAACCTATTTTCTAAATTGGTGTCAATATTTTATTTGTTTGGTCTTATCAACGAATAAATATTGATTGGTGTTTATTTGGCTTGTTATTGGGTATGACCCGACTTGGATCATATCACAGTAGCCATATCAATTTAATATGTATCTTGGGCAGACTAAATCCTTTAATCTCCCACTTGCACAAGATTCATAGAAGATTGATGCAAGTAGAAAATGATGCCTAGCAACAGTTTGCTACCCCTAATGTATATGACTAAGTGCCATTCAATAACATCATCCTTTTCATGTACCTTACTTAAATATGATTTAGGTGAGTCAATCGTTTATCCTTTTGTTACAGATTTCATTTTAAATCCAAGAGACACAGAATTGTCATTCTCCGATGATTTAGCTTTAACACGCCTTAGACATCTAACTCTGAACGAATAAGAGGAACAAATTCCATCTTGACTACATACGTCTCTCACAATTACCTTATATCATACCTGAACCTAGCCTTACATACTGCCAATGTTTTAGAACAGCAAAGCACTAAGTCAAAGTATGATACTTGGTGAATATCAAGACCCAATATGTATCTCAGGTCTAAGGATACAACGATATTCTCCTTTACTCAATATTTCTTATGACTAATCATAAAGATTCCATGTAGAAATAAAAGAGAGCAGGTCAGTCCTATATCTATATCCCATAGATATCAATGAACCTTGGTAGCAACCTTTTGTTCTATATTCATACTTTAAGAATATCAACCAATCCAAGTTCATTATAGTCATACATTCATAGTTGTTCCCATAAGTATGATCGACTACGGACGTTTAGAATAACCTACTTATTCACGAATTTATCATGCTAAAATAGAAGAACAAATGAAGATTATAACCATATAATTAAGTCAAATAACATAAGTTCCAATATCTAAATAAAAAATTTGATCAAGTGCAATCACTAGAATATCGAAGTCCTAAGGCACAAGAATGACTTTCATGCTTTGACCTATCGAGGAACTTCGTCAATGGATGTGCAATGTTTTGATCGGTGTGAACTTTGCGAATACATATCTTTCCCTTTTCAACTTCATCTCTTATGTAGTTGAATCTCCGTTCAATGTGCTGAGTCTTTTGATGTGCACGAGGTTCCTTGATTTGAGCAATTGCACCCTCGTTATCATGAAAGATCTCTAGGGGGTCTTGAATGGTAGCAACGACCCCTAGATCAGCAATGAACTTCCTAAGCCATGTAGCTTCTTCAGCTGCCAATGAAGCGGCAATATATTCGGATTCAGTTGTAGATAATGCCACTACATCTTGCTTTGAGCTCTTCCAAGAGACCGCTCCTCCATTCATAATGAAGACATATCCCGACTATGATCGAGAATCATCTCGATCAGTTTGGAATCTCGCATCCGTGTATCCCTTTACAACGAGTTCCTCCTCACCAGATCCATATATTAAGAACATATCCTTAGTATTTCTAATGTATTTCAAAATACTCTTAACAGCCATCCAATGACTATTACTAGGATCTTGTTGATATCTACTTGTCATACTTAGACCACATGACACGTCTGGCCTAGTACATATCATTGCATACATGATGGATCCTATAGCAGATGCATATGGGACTCCATTCATTCTTTCTTGTTCAACATTTGAACTAGGGCATTGAGATGAGCTCAACATAGTCCCCTTTGGAATAGGTACCAAACCTGTCTTAGAATTGTCCATCTTGAACCTTTTCAAGATCTTTCCAATCTATGCACTTTGGTTTAAACCTATCAACCGTCTTGATCTATCCCTATAGATCTTTATTCCCAAGATATAGGCGGCTTCACCAAGATCCTTAATGGAAAAACAGCTTCCAAGCTAGGCTTTTACACCTTCCAAGGTTGGAATGTCGTTTGCAAGTAGTAAAATGTCATCGACATATAATACAAGGAAAGTAACATTGTTCCAACTAGCTTTCTTATATACACAAGCTTCATCAGTGTTTTTGATGAAGCCAATTTTCTTTACTTCATCATCAAAACAGTGATTCCAACTTCTCGACGCTTGTTTCAATCCGTAAATTGATTTCTTTAACTTGCATACCTTGTTAGGATGTTTTGGATCTACAAAACTTCAGGCTGTTCCATATGGACATCTTCCTCAAGATATCCATTAAGGAAGGCGGTTTTGACATCCTTTTGCCAAATCTCATAGTCATAATATGTTGCTATGGCAAATAATATCCTGACAGACTTTAACATTGTCACAAGCGAAAAAGTTTCATGATAATCAACCCCTTGAGTTTGAGTGAAACCTTTTGCTACAAGTCTAGCTTTATAAGTATCCAAGTTTCCATGCAAATCGGTTTTCTTCGTGAAAACCCACTTACTTCCAACTACCTTGGACTTAAGAGGTGGTGTAACCAATTCCTAAACATGGTTATCATACATGGATTGCATCTCAACTTTCATGGCTTCTTGCCATTTGTCAAAATCAGGTTTTGACATTGCTTCACGGTATGTGGCTGGTTCATCTAAATCTACCACATAGCATCCATCCATGAAAAATCCACATCTCTCAGGAGGAACACTAGTTCTACCAGATCTGCGAACGTTTTGTGTATCTTGATCATCCATATGATCATTCTCAACATCCTCATGTTCATTGCTAGTATCAACCAAATGTGTATCGTCTTGTGAATCTTGAACCTCTTCAAGTTCCACTGTTCTTCCACTATTTTCTTCTGAAAGGAACATAGTTTCCAAGAACTCTGCCTTTCGAGCAATAAACACTTTCTGTTTTGTTGGATCATAGAAATAATATCCAATACAATCTCTAGGATATCCAATAAAGATACACTTTGTGGATCGGGCTTCCAGTTTGTTTTCAGTGTATTGCTTAGGATAAGCCTCACACCCCCAAACTTTTAAATATGATAATGATGGAACCCTTCCATGCCATACTTTGAAAGGTGTCCTTTCCACTTTCTTGGTTGGGGCCATATTTAAAATACGGACCGCGGAGAGCAATGCGAAACCCCAAAATGATAGAGGTGGTGTACTTCTAGCCATCATAGATTGAACCATACCCAGTAGAGTCTGATTCCTCCTCTCAGACACACCATTATGTTGTGGTGTTCGAGGTGGAGTAAGTTATGATACAATCCGACAACTTCTAATATACTCTTGAAATTCACTACTTATGTATTCACCTCCTCTATCTGTACGAAGAATCTTGACTGTTTTGTTGAGTTGATTTTCAACTTCATTCTTGAAGATTTTGAACATTTCAAAAGATTCATGTTTGTGTCTTAACAAGTACACATATCCATAGCGACTATGGTCATCGGTAAAGGTAATGAAGTATCTTTCACCATTCCTAGTTATTGGTTTAAAAGGTCCACATACATCCGAATATATGATCCCTAATAAATCATTTGCCTTTCCATTAGTCCTACTAAAAGGGGCCTTTGTCATTTTACCTTGTAAACAAGACTCGCATACATCAATTGAATCATTTTCATTAGTTTTCAAAAGACCATTCTTTTGAAGTTTTTGCATACGATTATTGTTTATGTGACCAAAGCGACAATGCCAAATATAGGAATTACTCAAATCTAATTTGAGCCTTTTGGTGGTTGCTTGGTACATTGAGCTATCATATGTTGTGTTATCATGAACCAATTCATAAATACCATTACAAGGTATAGCCTTAAAATAAAACACATGATTTAAAGAAACATGAATATCATTGTCAACAAACTTGAAATCACAATCACATTGTCTTAGACGGGAAACAGAAATAATGTTCCTACTCAAACTAGGAGCATACAAAAAATTCTTTAAAATAACTTCCAAACCACTTGGAAGCTTCAAAATGTAGTCTCCTTGGGCTTCTACGGGAACCTTTGCACCATTGCCCATAAAGAGACTAATTTCCCCTTTTGCATAATGCTCACTTCTTTTGAACCCCTGCAAGAAATTGCAAATATAAGTTCCACATCCGGTATCCAATACCCATGTGTTAGAAGAAATAATATTTAGCTTAACATGTATCATAAAGATTGTACTTTAGGTTTGCCCTGCATCCCTCTTTGATCTCAACTCTTTGAGATAGACCAGACAATTGCGTTTCCAATGGCCTACCTCACCACACTCAAAATACGGGTCTTCATGAGCGACCTTTTGCTTCTTTTGTTTTGGTTTGGGAGGTTCCACTTTAGCTTTTCCCTTACCCTTTCCCTTGACATGCCCCTTCCCTTTGGAAATACTTGCCCTAGGGTTGGGGAGGATCCTTTTCTTACTACCTCCTTCATTGATCGTAAGGACCGGTAGAACCTTTCTACCCATGCCTGACTTGGCCGTTTTGAGCATTGAATGAAGCTCGCCAATGCTCTTGTCCCATCCATTCATGTTATAGTTCATAACAAAGCTATCAAACTTCTTGGATAGGGATTTGAGGATCAAATCCATTGGCAACTCGTTGGACACACGATAGCTAAGCCTTTCAAGGCTATCAATGTGGCTCTTCATCTTAAGAACGTAAGATGATACTCATTGGGTCTCGTCCATCCGACATGCGTGGAGTGCTCGAACCGTTTCGAAGCGCTCCACCCTTGATTGTTGTTGGAACATTTCCTTCAACTGGGTGATCAAGTCATAGGCATTGTGGTTATTAAAGTCCTTTTTCAAATCGGGAATCATACTCGCTAGCATGAGACATGAGACTTGCACAGAGTCCTCGATGTACTTGACCCACTCGGCAAAGGCCTCTACGTTATTCTCATCGGGTTGATCGGGAATGGGATCGTCTAACACATAGGACTTCTTTTCTTGCTTGAGAACGATTCTCAAGTTTCGATACCAGTCCATGAAGTTCCCATGGTTTAGACGTTCCTTTACATGGATAGTCCTTAGTGATAGGTTATGGACGGTCGGGATTAAGTTGTTGTTGTTAGCCATCTACAATTTTACAAAGTTCAATTTTTAGTATTTGATATCAAAGTATATTAATTATTACTACCCATTTATGTCTGATAGAAAATTAATAATTAAAATCTAGAATCCAACATTATATTTAATATCGGTTAGGTGACCTTTATCCCTTTATTTAAATTAACAAGGTAGTCATCCTTTGACAATTGTAACCTATTACAATTTCTAGTTGTATGGGATCAGTTTAAACATCTTATGTTTTGTTTGGCTTGTTTATCCCATCAACACCGTTTGTACGTCAAGCTTCAGTGATCCTAATGCATGATTTCCAAATCAAGTCGTCCTACTTAGACACACTTGTGATTTTACAAATATAAGTGGTTAGGTGACCTTTATCCCACAAATATGGTAATTTCACCTCAACTTCACAAGTTTCTACATTTATGGTTAGGTGACTTTTATCCCATAAATAAGTTGCAAGTGAATTGAGTGTTGAAAAGGGTTTTGCGGTTCTGAAATTCTAGTTTTTAGAAAAAACCTTTTATACCATACAATTTGTATGCATTCAAATTCACGGTATTTTATGAAAAACTATTTTCATGATTCCTTTAAGGATAGAACCAATTTTATGCTTGTTTTAATTTTAGTTGTTTAACAAGTTTATCTATTTTCAATTAAAATGTCAAACTCAACCAAAACAACCAAACATAAAATATAAGTGCATAACCATAGCCAACTATTTTGACCACACTTTCTTGCCATAATAAGTGTGTCAAGAGGTCATCTCTAGCGTAAAAAATATGACACAATGTTGTGTTGATGAACTCCCACTTGAACTTGCATCCAAATGCTTCAAGTATTCCTTTTGTGTTGTGATTCCACCACCATTCTTAGGCACCTTCTTTGTCTTACAAATCAGCCCCAAAATGCTTATTACATAGAAGAAAAACTTAATACATTTTTCTAGGAAAATAAAGTGCAAACTAATTTACATACCAAATGAAACAAATAAATTACATAGCCTTTATTACAACCAAATGAAACCACAACCACAAACATGTAAGATTCTGTGTGTGCCCAAGACACTTAGAATATTGATGTGGTTAGTACGTTATGATCCAAGTCGGGTTATACCCAACAACAAGCTTAACAAACACCTATTAATATTCAATTACATGATATAATTGAATATTAACACCAATTTAGAAAATGGGTTTTCTAAACTAGTTGCAAATAAGATGGACAATTTATTAGGATATTTTGTTCAATAATATTATTTGTAATGCTATTTAAATTAGTTGAATAACATTACAAATTAATAATGGTAGTATATATATATATTATACAATTAAATGGGTTAGTTGTATAAATAATATATCTAGTTAAGTGGCTAGTTAACATTTTATTGTGTTATAAAATTGAGAGGGAACTCTCATTTTTGAAAGATGTTGGCCGCCCCCTCTTGCATTGCCATTGGACCTTTGTGTCCTTGAAAATACAAAGGGCTTAACTAGTCACACACACAACCATTATTCCTATCTTGCATTCAGCTCTCTCTCTCTTTCTCTCTCAAATTTTTCGGAAGTTAGGCAGAAAAGGGTGTTCTTTGAGAGCTGATTTGTAGTGTTCTCCCTAACAAGGGTGTTTGAATACAAGCTTGGGGTATACAAGCTTGAGGAGGCCTTCTTTGGACTCTTGGCCGGATTCACAAGCATTCTTCACCCCTTTTCTTTGGTCGATTTTTCTGCAGAAAGGTAGATGTATTCACAGCTCTATGTAGCTGTGATTTTATGTTCGTTTCTTTATGTTCTTAGCTTGATTATTCACATAAATGATCCTTTGGTTAATGGGTTTGCTTCTTACACTTATATGGACATCCAAGAACATGGTTTTTCAGCTTTAAAAGTGTTTAAAAGTTATATATATATCCGCTGCGTTTTATGAAAAGTTTAAATGGTTAAACTTCGTTTCATGATCTTGCAAACCCTTCAAAACAATCAAACGCAAGGTCATGGCTAGGTTTTATGCACTAAAACACATCCAAATATGTATACAAAATTCGTGAATGGTAGCCCCTTTTGAACCCAAATTCTCGAACAAACAAACCAGAACAAGTGCGTTTTTGTCCAAACAAACAAACTATCTCATGATTTTAATTTTTCAAGATCCTTACATGCATATAAAGGTAATATCTTGAAAAACAAAGGGACTTCCATGTGTGAAATTTCCAGCCCAATTTTTATTAAAAAAAGAACCCGAAAATTTCAGTTTTTGAACCATGTATGCATATAACCGGCTCTTGATGCCATTTTTGGATTTTGTAGACCCTTACCAAGGTCATATTAGCCATTTATTATGTAAAACACAGTGGTGTTTAGGTCAAAAACATGAGTTTATGTATCATATACACTTGTTAAAACAAAACCCAAGACAAGGATCTATTTATATGGAATAGCATACTACCAAAAACCACTCAAGAACACATCTACTACCTTAGAAACGTGGAGAATGATGCAGGAAGATGATGATGTTTGAAAGCTAAGACTTCAATGTAGAAGCCCTCAAGAGATGATACCCACAAGCCCTTGAGGACACCTTACTTGCTACGTTGTAGAACACCAACTTCCTTTACTTCTTGTGGATCCGAGTCAACACAAGCAAGGCTGATTTTTCAGCTCACAAAGACTGATTTTCAGCCAAGAGAAGCCCTCTTGTTCAGCCCCAAAACCGATTTTTGAGAGAGGATAGAGAGAAGAATTCTTCTTTTGCATGTAAGAGAGAGAGTGCGAGCTTGGAGAGTCTAGATGATTTGAAGTCTTGCACTTAACAAGACAAAGTGGGTGGGGACACCAAGGCCAAAGGGGGGCCGAATTTTCCCATCCAAAAATAGGTTTCCCTCCAATTTCCATTTTATAAAAGTTACACTCTTGTCCTCTTATTTTATAGAATTAAAACCCTTTTAATTTTATAACACTAACACTCTATTATTTGTCATTGTTTAACTAGCTTAAATAATTGAAACAAATAATTTCTCATGAACAAATTATCCACATAATGTTGTTTATTTACAAAAGCAGTGATTTAGAAAACCTATTTTTTAAATTGGTGTCAATATTTATTTATTTGATCTTATCAACGAATAAATATTTATTGGTGTTTATTTGGCTTGTTATTGGGTATGAGCTGACTTGGATCATATCACACTAGCCACATCAATTTAATATGTATCTTGGGCAGACTAAATCCTTCATTAACAACATACGTCTCTCACAATTACCTTATATCATACCTGAACTCAGACTTATGTACTGCCATGTTTTAGAACAGCAAAGATCTAAGTCAAAATATAATATTGGGTAAATATCAAGGCCCAATATGTGTCTCAGGTCAAAGGATACCAAGTGATGTTCGCCTTTACACAAAATTACTTATGATCAATCAGGAAGTTCCTCCTTACCAGATCCATAAATTAGGAACATATCTTTAGTCCTCCTTATGTACTTAAGTATGTTTCTAACAACCATCCAATGACTGCTTCCTGGATTTGGTGGGTATCGGCTTGTCATGCTCAAGGCACATGACACGTCCTGTCTAGTGCATATCATTGCATACAAGATGGATCCTATAGTAGACACATACAGGATTCCCTTCATTTTGTCTTGGTCATCCTTTGAGCTTGGACATTGAGTCTTGCTTAATATCGTTCCTCTTTGAATAGGTACGGTACCTTCCTTGGAGTTTTCCATCTTGAACCTTTTCAACATCTTATCAATGTATGCACTTTGATTCAAACCTATCAACCGCCTTGATCTATCCCTATTGAACTTTATTCCTATAATATAGGTGGCCTCACCAAGATCCTTAATGGAGAAACAACTTCCAAGCCAGGCTTTTACACCTTCCATGGTTGGAATGTCATTTCCAAATAGTAGAATGTCATCGACATACAATACTAAGAAAATGGTGATGCTCCCACTAGCTTTCTTATATACACATGCTTCATTAGTGTTTTTGATGAACCCAAATTTGGTTATTTCTTCATCAAAATGATGATTCTAACTCCTTAATGCTTGCTTCAATCCATAGATTGATTTCTTTAACTTGCATACTGTGTTAGGATGTTTTGAGTTGACAAAACCTTCAGGCTGAACCATATAGACATCTTCCTCAAGATATCCATTTAGAAAAGCGATTTTGACATCCATTTGCCAAATCTCATAATCATCATGAGCAACTATGGCAAATAATATCCTAATAGACTTTAGCATTCCAACTGGTGAGAAGGTCTCATCATAATCAACCCCTTGAGTTTGAGTGAAACTTTTTGCTACAAGTCTAGCTTTATAAGTATCCAAGTTTCCCTGCATACTGGTTTTCTTCATGAATACCCACTTACTTCCAACTATCTTGGAGTTTAGAGGTGGTGAACCAAGTCCCACACTTGGTTGTCATACATGTATTGCATCTCAACATTCATGGCTTCAAGCCATTTGTCACAATCCAAATTGGACATTGCATCATGATAGGTTGTTGGTTCATCAGAATCTACCACATAGCATCCGTCTACGAAAAATCCATATCTTTCACGTGGATTACTAATTCTACTAGATCTGCGAACGTTCTCTGTAATTTGATCAACCACTTGATCATTTTCAACATCCTCATGTTGAGTGCTAGTATCAACCAAACGTGTATCGGTTTGTGGTTCTTGGTCCTCCTCAAGATCCACTATTCTACTGCTAGTTCCTTCCGTAAGGAACATAGCTTCTAAGAGCTCAGCCTTCTTGGCAACAAACTCCCTTTGTTCCAATGGATCATAGAGATAATATCCCATAGAATCTCTGGGATATCCAATGAAGAAAGACTTAGTGGAACGACTTTCTAGCTTGTTTGAGGTGGGAGTCTTAACATAAACCTCACAACCCCATACCTTTAAATATGAAAATGATGGAACCCTTCCATGCCATATTTTAAAAGGTTTCGTTTCCACTTTCTTGTTTGGGGCCATATTCAAAATACGGGCCGCAGAGAGCAAAGTGAAACCCCAAAATGATAGAGGCAGTAAGCTTCAAGCCATCATAGATCGAACCATATCTAATAGAGTTTGATTTCTCCTCTCGGACACAACATTATGTTGTGGTGTCCCAGGTGGAGATAGTTGTGAGACAATACCAGAACTTCTAAGATGATCTCTAAAAGCATCACTCAGGTATTCACCTCCTCTATCGGTGCGAAGAATTTTTATTTTCTTGTTGAGTTGATTTTCTACTTCATTTTGGAAGATTTTGAACATTTCAAAAGCTTCATCTTTGTGTCTTAACAAGTACACATAACCGTATCGACTATAGTCATCGGTAAAGGTAATGAAGTATCTTTCGTTATACCTAGTCATTGGCTTAAATGGACCACATAAATCCGAATGTATGATGCCTAATAAGTTTTTTGCGCGTTCAGACTTGCAACTAAAAGGTGCCTTAGTCATTTTACCTTGTAAACAAGACTCACATACATCGAATGAATCATATTCATTTGCTTTTAAAAGACCGTTTTTTTTTGAAGTGTTTGTATGCGCTTCTTCTTTATATGACCAAGACGGCAATGCCAAAGATAGGTATCACTCAAATCTAGTTTGAGTTTTGTAGTGGTGGTTTGGTACAATGAGCTATCATATAATGTGTCTTCATGAACCAATTCATAAATACCATTAACAGGAATAGCTTTAAAATAAAACGTGCCATTTAAAGAAACATGAATTTCATTCTCAATGAATGACAAAACATAACCATATTGTCTTAATTGGGCAACCGAAATAATGTTTCTAGTCAAACTAGGAGCATACAAAATATTGTTCAAAATTACTTCCAAACCATTTAGAAGCTTCAAGATGTAGTTCCCTCGGCCTTCAACTTGAACTTCGCACCATTGCCCATGAAGAGGCTCACATCCCCTTTCTTGAATTCTTACTTCTTTTGAACCCGTGTAGTAAGTTGCAAATATGAGTTCCACATCCGGTATCCAATACCCATATCTTAGAGGATATTAAATTTAGACCAATATCGAACATGAAACATGTACCTGAGGTTTGCCCGACATCCCTCCTTGCTTGCAACTCTTTGAGATGGACTGAGAAATTTCTTGCCCAATGCCCAATCTCCTCACACTTAAAGCATGGGTCATTTGAAGCAACATTTTGCTTCTTCTCCGCTGGGTTTGGTGGTGGTGCTCTAACCACTCCCTTTCCCTTTCCCCTAATGTGCCCTTTACCCTTGGCAACATTTTCCTTGGGTGCAGGGTGAGGCCTCTTTTTGTTTCCACCTTCATTGATGGTGAGAACGGGTAAAACCCTTTTACCCATGGCCGCCTCGACAGTTTTGAGCATAGAGTGAAGCTCACTTATGTTCTTGTCCCACCCGTTCATGTTGTTGTTGGATTCTGTATACCCAAGACACATAGAACATTGATGTGGTTAATACGTTGTGATCCAAGTCGGGTCATACCCAATAACAAGCTTAGCAAACACCAATTACTATTTAATTGATGATATGATCATACAATTAAATAATCACACCAATTTAGAAAATGGGTTTTCTAAATAAATTGTATGTGAGAAGGAGCAAATTATGAGGATATTTTGTTCATGGATATTATTTGTTATGTTGTTTAAATTAGTTAAGCAACATCAAATAATAAAAGTATGTGTACATATTATATATAATTAAAAGGTTAATTATGTATAATATTTAAAAACTTTTGTAAAATTTAAAAGGGAGATTTTAGTGAAAACCCTAAGGGTTTTTTAAGAGTTTCGGCCGCCCCATGGCAGCCAACTCTCTCTTCCTTTTCTTTTGTGTTCTTGGAACAAAAGATCCCCTTGAACACACACATACTTCACCTAACCCTTTCTCACATGCAAAATCAACACAAGAATTCGAGTTCCTCATCTAGAAGAGAAGTCTCACGGTTGGAACAAGGCTCCAGCAGCCTCTTGATGTCTCACGGCTGAAAGAAAGTTCCAGCAACTTTCTTGATCTGATTTTGGTGTCAAATCCTAGCAAAGATGGTGTTTTCTTATAGGCTTGTGGGTATGATTGCTTGAGGACATCTATCTTGATGTTTTGGTCGTTCAAAAGCATCGTCATCTTGATCAAATCCACGGTTTTGACAGCTTCTGGAAGGTAGTTCCATTGTGTGTTTTGGTTGTTTTGTTTTATCTTGATAACTAGTTCAAACACATATATTTGATCCTATGATTTTGGGTTTGTTGAACAAAGTTATGAACTTTAATTTTTCAGATTATAGAACATGATATTAAGTTCATATTCCGCTGCATTTTTCTTGTTTAAATGGTTAAACAACATCGTTAAGGTCCAACAAATCCCAACAGTTGTAATTCATGACAAAATTGTCAAACCTTTTTGACAAAGAGTTGAGGATCAAATCCGTAGCCAACTCTTTCGGGACGGGACAATTAAGCCGTTCGAGGCGATCAATGTGGCTTTTCATCTTAAGTACATAAGATGAAACATATTGGGTGTCATCCATACGACACACATAGAGTGCTGGAACCGTTTCGAAGCGCTTAACCCGTGCTTGTTGTTGGAACGTTTCCTTCAACTGGGTTATCATGTCATATGCTCCGTGATGCTCATACTCCTTTTGGAGATCTGGAGTCATAATTGCCAACATGAAGCAAGACACTTGGACTGAGTCCTCAGTGTATTTCACCCAATTATTATAGGCCTCCTCATCATCCTCACTAGGTTGATTGGGAATCGGATCGTCTAATATATATGATCGTTTCTCTTGCTTGAGAACAATTCTCAAGTTTCGAAACCAATCATTAAAGTTGTTATGGTTTAGACGTTCCTTTTGGAGAATGGTTCTTAGTGATAGTGAGTGAGCGGTCGGGATTTCATTGTTATTATTATTGTTGGTGGCCTTCTAAAAAATATAACAAAGATCAATTTTAGGAATTTCAATATTGTGCATATTTTAATAATTAAACCCCTTTTAAGTGTCTTACACAATTTTAAATCTAGAAACCAACATTAAATTTAAATAGGGGTTAGGTGACCTTTATCCCATTATATAAATGAACAACATAGTCAACGTTTTGACAATTGCAACCCTTTCTAACTTCTAGGGTATGGGATCGATTTTAAACATCATATGTATTGTCAGCATGTTAATCCCATCAACACCTTTGTAAACCATATTGTAGGTGATCCATTTAACATGGTCTGCAAATCAAGTTACCCTACTTGCACACACATGTGAGTTTTCCAACATAAGTGGTTAGGTGACCTTTATCCCACGAATATGGTATCCCCACCTCAAGTCACAAGTTCCCTCAAAATGGTTAGGTGACCTTTATCCCATTAAGAGTTTCCAACTGAGTCAAGTGTTGTGCAAAAGGATGGTGTTAAACTTGTTTAAATGGAATTTTAAAGTTTTCATAATTTTAGTTTAGAAAACTCTATGTACCTTATATTTGCATGCTTTCAAATACAAGGTACCCTACGGTTCACTTTTAATAAAACCTCTTTTACTAAAACCATTAATCCTTTTAATAACATTTTATTAACCACTTAATGATAATGAACCATCAAATTTTCAGCTTGTTAAGTTTGTTAATGAGTTTGTAATGCATATCCAAATATCAACCAAACAATCAAACAACAAACATCCAAACAAGCATAAATATATAAACATGAGTGCATAACCATAGCCACTAAGTAGACCACACTTGCTTGCCATCACAAGTGTTGTCATAAGGTCTTTCCTAAGGGTGAAGATGACACATCAAGATGTGTCCATGAACTCCCACTTGAATCCACATCCAAATGCTTCAAGTGTCCATGTCTTTTGGGTCCTTCTTTGAGTCTTCATCTTGTGCATCTTCTTTTACAAAAATCATATCATAATACAAATTTTCTAATAAAAGAAATGCACCTAATCTATTTATTACATAACTAAATGAATAAATAAGTTACAACCGAATATACAAAACACAAATTACAACCCATACAAAGAACAAAACCAACATGACATACAACATTCAACCAAAACCAAACACATAAGGCCAAGGCTATCTTATGAACCCTAAAACAAACACATTCAACATCCAAGAACAACAAAGAATCCCTCATTTCAGCCCTAAAGTTTCAGCCAACATAAACTGAAACTTTAAGGTTGGTCCAAAACAACACAATCAACCATTTGATGTAAATCTTTCAAGGTTTATACTAAAGCATGCAAGATTAAACCTTGAAACATAAGGGATTCATACACCCATAACAAAACAGCCCCTAATGGGTTGAAAAAGTCCATGAAAACTAACTTTTCAAAACCTTTTGAAGCACACATTCCACATAACCGGCTCTAGATGCCATTTTTGGGTTTTGCCAAATGTTAATCAAGCAAGTTTACCCGTTTAAACTTTAAAAATTCACAGCGGAAGGGTGTCAAAGATATGATTAGTAATCTGAAAATTTTTCAACATTTTGAACACAAAAAAAACCCAAGAAAGGATCATAAACATATATGAAATAGTGTGCTATCAAACAAATCAAAACCAACCATAGCGTGTTCATAGAAACAACCTTTCTAGAACAAGTGTTGTAGATGTTGGAGAGGAAGATGAAGATGATGATGATGTTGAATATCCAGCGCTCAAGAGAGAGAGCCTCAAGTTGTGATACCCACAAGTCTTACAAACACCTTGCAAGTTAGGAAGCTTCACACCAAAGATCTTCACAACTACAAAACCGAAATGTTTCAGCCTTGTTGAGCTGAAAAATCCAAATTTTTTAGCCTTGTTGAGCTGAAAAATCCAAAATTTTCAGCCTTGTTGAGAGCTTTTCTTTGCTTCAGTGTGTGTGAGAGAAAGTGTGTTTTCTTGGAAGAGTGCTTGAGTGAACGAAGTGTAGCATCCAAGGCAAGAAAATGACCCCTCATACACCCATGAGGGCGGCCGAATGCTAATCCAAAATGGGTTTCCCGCCATTTTGTAAACTTTGTAAAAAAAGAACTCTTTTAATGTTATAAAACTAAATAATGAGACAAATAAAATTCTCATGAACAAATTATCCATATAACATTGTTCTTTTATAAAGAAAAGTACTAGAAAACCAATTTTCTAAATAGGTGTCAATATTTTATTTGTATGATCTCATCAACAAATAAATATATGTTGGTGTTTGTTTAGCTTGTTATTAGGTATGACCCGACCTGGTTGGGTGAGTAGCATCATCAACCAGGTCCAGTACACATCTAACATATGCAGTTGTCACCTCTATGTCTTGCCAAGGATGGTACTCCGCATGCTGTAGGGTTCACTAGATCGGTCAACTGATGCACCCTCCCAGAAGGCCTACTGTATAGACCTGTAGCGCGTTGAAAATTCGTATTTATTTTAACAACATCCATTAGATTCTTTTAAAAAAAATCACGTATAAAGTGATATTTAATGCCGATGTGTTTGGTCTTAGGATGTTGGATAGGATTTTTGGTAACGGCTATTGCAGCAGAATTATCAACAAATAGGGGTGTTAGAAAATTTCAAACCATAGTCCCGCATATGCTGTTGAATCTAAATGATTGAGAGCAGCAGCTTACCGCAACAACATATTCAGGTTCACAAGTCGATAGTGCAACTGATGTCTGCTTCTTACACTGCCACGTGACTAATCTTCTCCCAAAGAATTAACATCCTGCTGAGGTGGATTTGTATTTCATCTTGCAGCCGCCATAATTCGAGTCACTGTACGCGGTAAGCTCGAAATCATCGTCATGAGGATACCACAACCCAAGTGTTGGTGTACCCTTAAGATAACGAAATATCCTCTTGACTCCTATAAGATGGTTAACTTTTGGTTTCGCCTGATTTCTTGAACATAGACATGTCGCATACATGATATCAGGTCTTGAGGCAGTGAGGTACATGAGTGATCCAATCATTCCACGATACATGGTGTCATCAAGTAGATCACCATTTTCGTCGGGTGCTACATCATGGTTTGTAGCAAGTGGAGTCCTAGCTGAGGAAGCATTATCCATGTCAAACCAACTGAGAATATCCCCTACATACTTGGTTTGATGTAGAAATATCGCCTTTGGTGTTTGATCCACGTGTGACCCGAGAAAGAACTTCGTCTCTCCCATGGTAGTCATTTCAAATACTGCCTTCATTATTGCTTCAAATTCTTTACATAAGTCTTGGTTCTTGGAACTGAAGATTATGTCATCAACATAAATCTGAACAAGCAACAGATCACCATCCTTTTCTTTGATGAATAGTGTATACTCAATTACACCTCTGTCAAATCCGTGTTTCACAAGGTGAGTTGAGAGTTTTTCATACCATGCTCTCGGGCTTGGTCAAGCCCGTAGGGAGCCTTATCTAACTTGTAAACTCTATCCTGATGATATGGATCCTCAAATCTTTCGGGTTGACTGACATACACTGTTTCCCGGATTTCACCATGAAGAAATGCACTCTTTACACCCAGTTGATAAACTTTAATCTTCATGTGAAAGGCATAGGCTAGGAAGATATGGATTGCTTCCATCCTCGCCACTGGTGAAAATACTTAATTGTAATCAATTCGAGCCTTGTTCCTGATGATGACATCTTGATCATCTTTCTTCCATTTCAAGACCCATTTTGTGCCAATGACCTTAGCACCTTTAGGTCTATCTACCAGTGTCCATACAGCTAACTTCTTGAACTGAAGAAGTTCTTCTTGCATGGCACTCACCCATGCCTTATCATTTAGGGCTTCACTGACGTATTTTGGCTCAAACTGAGACATAAAATGTTAGGATGAGTGATCTACGTTTGACTGATTAGGGAGTATTGCAGTGGAAGTCGTACAATGAATTTAGACAATTCACAAGAATACAGTTGATATTCAAAGTAAGAACAAACGATTATAGAAAGAATTCTGCAAATCAAAGATTTCATTCAATACGCGCTTTCGTGGTGGCAAAATGTCACACTTACAATGAGGTCAATCATCCCTTATATAGGAATGTCGTGGTGGAGCATTCCTTATATAGGAGATGTGACGTCTGCTGATGTCACTTGATAGTGACATCTAACAGAATTATCAAACTACTGAAAGTTAACACAACTACTGAAGATGTCAAAACAGCTGACATCTTCTTACAAAAATACTAAGTGTTAACTGTCACTACAACTACTGAAAAGAAACTACTGAAACTACAACGACTGAAGAACATGTTCTTCAGTCGTTTTACAAATACTGAAACAAAAAGAAAACTACTGAAAGGAAACCATCAAAACAACTGAAGAATGCTTCTTCAACTGTTGTAACAAGCTCTGAAGGCTTCAGTACTTGTACTTGAACTTCAGCTGTTGTCATCAGCTGATGTCTTCAGTCTTTGTACTTCAGCTGTTGATCTTCAGTACTTTGTTCTTCAGCTGTTGATCTTCAGACTTTGGTCTTCAGCTGTTGAAGTCTTCAGTACTTTAGTCTTTGTTAGGATCAGTGATCTACATTTGATTAATTAGAGAGTATAGCAGCGGAATTCTAACAATGAATTAGTCAATTCACAAGAACGAAAAGATATTCAATGAAAACAAAAACGGTTATAGATAGAGAGAATTCTGCAAATAAATTTCATTCAATATTCGCTTTCGTGGTAACGGAATGTCACACTTACAATTAGGTCGACACCTCTTATATAAGAGATGTGACGTCTGCTGATGTCACTTGATAGTGACATCTAACAGAATTATTCCAACTGAAACACAACTACTGAAGATGTCAAAACAACTGACATCTTCTTACAAAAATACTAAGTGTTATCAGTTACTACAACTACTGAAAAACATAAAACTACTGATACTACAACGACTGAAGAACAAGCTCTTCAGTCGTTTTACAAAACTACTGAAAGTAAAAACATAAAACTACTGATATCACAACTATTGAAGAAGTACTCTTCAGCTGTTGTGACAAACTACTGAAACTTCAGTACTTGGTCTTCAGACTTGAACTTCAGACGTTTCATCAGCTCATGTCTTCAGTCTTTGTCTTCAGACTTTGTACACCAGTTGTTGATCTTCAGCACTTATAGACTCTTCAGCTGTTGTACTTCAGTACTTTGGTCTTCAGCTTCAGCACTTGTGTTCTTCAGCTGTTCAGCTTCAGCACTGTGTTCTTCAGCTGTTGAGCTTCAGCACTTTAGTCTTCAGCTGTTGAAGTCTTCAGTACTTGATCTTCAGCTGTTGAAGTCTTCAGCACTTGTCGAACTGCTCATGAAGCCTTCAGCAGTTGTTGTGATATCATGTGTGACTTAGAGGTTTTCTGATCTTGGCTCATTGGTTTTTTTGGTCCAACAAACTCCCCCTGAACCAATGCAGCCAAAACCTCTAATTAATTTATTTTCCCACTTATTGTTGGCAAAATGGTTGGTCTTTTTCCTTCTTGATCAGTAGAGAAGATGACCCATATAAGCACTGGCCTGGGAAGAAATCTCAGAGATCTGTTTGGCAAGGTATGAATGGGAACTCTATTTTGGGGAACTGGACACAGAGTTGTTATCCCATTCATGAGATCTACTTCCCCATTATGAGTCTGTACGACCCTCGAACATAGGCCTCAAGGAGAACAACCTGTTCCTCCTTGGAGAGTTCTTCTACTCCTCCTTCAAAGAAGAACTCTGGACCATAGTACTCAGATAAGTACTTTACAGTCCTGCCATTTTTCAACTCCACAGTAGTTACCTCCCTATAGACAAATTCATCAGGATGAGTGCCCTCAAGGAGTAACTGGAGCTCATTCTTCTTAATGTCTTCAAGCTTCTTATATAATAACCCCTTTTTGATCATCTTGTTTTCCAGTAAGGCTTGAGGGGTCATTTTTGATTGATGAGCCTTCTTGAATTCATCGATTATTTCCCATGGTGAGACTACAATGGCCAACATGATTGTAGAGTCTATTGTTTTTCTAACCTGGCCATTGTATCTGTGTGGAATGGATCTTTTGTGGATTCTAGAAATCACCTTGGGGTCTGGCCATACTCTCACTCTCTCCTTCTAATACTGAAATGTGTGTCTGAGAGTGTACAGCCTCTAAGCATGCCCTTTCATGGCTTGTATAGATGATGACTGAAGAAATTCCTTGTCAACCATCTTCAGTAGTTGCTCATCATGCTGCTTCTGATGTTCTTCATCTTCTATTTTGAGTCTGACCATTTCCCTTTGTGAGTCAGGTGTGATCATGAGTTGACTCCTGGGTTCTGGTAGCTTTAGAACAACAGTGAGTGGCAGACTATCATGTTCATCCTCTTCTTCTTCACCTTCTTCTATCCTCAACACCCTTCTCCTCCTTCTAGGTGCATCACTGGATGATGGTTGGGTTGGTTTTTGTGGTAAAGGAATTGGTTTTGAAGGTTGAGGATGTTTGGATTTGGGTTTTGATATGGTTTGGAGATTTGAGGGGTAGGTTGTTTTTGAGTGGGTGATTGGAAGGTTGTTCAAGCATTTTGGTTGTGAGTTTGGCTTTTGTGAGTCTTGCCATTTCAAACCTTTTTCAGCCCCAGCCTCATCAAGTGCTTCAATGATTATCCCCTTATGAAATTGCTCAGACAAACAGATTCTGGTGGCTATAGCCAGAATACTGTCTCTAGTTCATGAACGATCTCCATCAGTGATCTTCCTAAGTATTTGGCTATGAATCGAATCATGATCTCCAATCTCTCTTTCCCTAGCACATCGTACCCAGCCCATCTGTTTTGAATTTCCTCTACTTCCAACCTCCTGATCTCACTGTCTAGTGTGGCTGTGTCAAAGCCTTGATTGAAGAGTTGCTCAATGATTTTGTCCATGGATGGCTGTGTGTTTCATCTGCATCTTTTACCAGCTCTTCCAAGGATTTTTCTTCAGCATTCATTTGATCACCAGCACTTTTCTTTCTTTTGTAAGTGATCAGTGTTGTTCCTTTTCCTTTTCCAACTCCTTGGTTTTCTCTTGTGCCTTCTCATCCTAGTTCTTTTTCTTCTTTTCTTTTACTGCAGTACTCTCCCCCTTTTTGGATGCATTGGTGGCAGGGGTTTGTACCGCAGAAAGTTTCTTGTGCACAGCACATCAATGAGTGGTTGTAGACTTGAGGAGATCCTCTCATCAATGGCTTTATAAACAATGTCATTGATGATGGGAGTGATGAGAGGTAGGGATTGTTGGAATACAGCAACCATCTGCTCAGGGGGGTTTTGTCCCGGAGAGATGGTGCCAAAAGCAGAGGTTGGAGGCTCAGTGGAGTGAGAGGGTAAAGTGTTTGGGGACCTTCAAATGAAGGTGCCATCTGTGGGTTGGTGGGGGCAGATGGACATACATCCTGATACTTCTTGGCAAGAAGTTCTTGTAGTCTGCTTACCTCAGCCTCCAGGATGGTGTTGTGGGCTAGAACATTATAGAAAAAGCCCAGGTCATCATCAGCAGATGCTGAATCACCTGACCTCCTGCTTGTAGCAGGATGTACATGCACGGGGTGTAGACCAGTTTTAGCATGTGCCCCTTTTTCTTGGAACTGGGGACTTCCAGCCTCAGGACTATGTCCTTCATCAGCTATTGCCTCTAGTGAGGTCTTAGCAATGTTACCAGCCTCATTCTGATCATGTGCTGATGCAGAAGAGGTGGCAGCCTCACTAGATGTTCTAATCTCCCTATCCACACTAGGAGATAGAACTTGTAAACCCCGGTGATGGGTTGTTAAAGCATGATGATCCTCTTCCTCAATATCTGTGGTTCTCCCCTTTGTTGGTGGTTGTTGGGGAGGAGGAGAGGTATGCAACTGAGTCAGCATGTTTGCAATAATTATGGTTGGACTTTGGGGGGCGGTTGCATGGGGAGATAGGGTAGAAGCAGTGTGCACCTGGGGAGGATGGTGCTCTTCAATGGCAATCTCCTCAAGTGAGGAAGATCCCAGATGTGTGGGTACCCCTTGTGTGGTGGCTGCAGGTTCCTTTTGAGAGGAATCCTGAGCGGCTATGTGCTGGTAGAGTCTCTGATACTGCTAGGGGGTTTAAGCCAGCAAGTATATCCTGCGTTGGTGGTACAGGAGCATCTTCATGGGACTCATCTCCCTGAATAGCTGTTTTGGGGTGTTTTGGTTTTGGTTTAGTGGGGACTTTGGTTCTGGTGGAGGAAGCTGTGGGTTCCCTGTGCTTGGGCTTTAGCATTCGGGCAGCTTCTTTGAGTGTAAGGTCTCAGTTGTGCCTGGAGTATACCTCAGCCAAAACAGCTGGTGCAGGGACTCCAAGGCCAACAAGGCCATCAGATTTTAATTCATCTAAAATAATGACCATCAGAAACCTAGGATATAATGGCCATCGGTTTGCCACAGGTTTTTGAGCCAAGTTCTTTATTTCTAGAAACACGATTTTAGAAAAAATAGTGGTTGGTGTTCTAGAATAGAATACAATACCTGTTGCCATTGGGATGGATTTGATCCCAAGAAGATGTCTTGGAGGCTAAGCAGACATTTACCATGTGAAAAATAATTCTCAGCGCCATGGAAATGTTTCTTTAGAACGATTGTAGCCTGAAGATCACCTTCATACCCATGATTGATAAATGACATATATGTTATGCCCTTTGGGTATCAGTCATAGCGGTGGAGTCGTGTAAGTGTAATGCCTGATGAATGATGTCGGCTGTAACGACCACTGGTTTCTGGTTGACAAGGGACCGAACAGAGATCTGGTCGGTAGACTTATCTGTATGAACAAAAGCATTTGACCAGAATTGACTGAGGGATTCAGGGTAGATGGTCAGATTCAAGAGAAAGGTTGAGCGATATGGGGAATCCACCATTAAGTCAATGGCATTATCATATTTGTTCCAGAAAGCCGACTTTGTAAGGTAAGCAACGCGGTTATGTCGTGGTTTCAAACTCACGGTCGCCATGTTTGAGAGAGAGAAGTTCAGAAAAAACGGCTAATGAAACATTAGAGAAGAGGACAGGTATTTATAGGGTAGGGGTGAGAAAATGACTGAAGGGTTTGGTGTTAGTCATCAGTAGTTTTAAACCGACTGTTGACATGGTATTACCCTATCAGACATTGAAACAGCTGAAGTCGTGGTTTTAGGCATCAGCAGTTAGAAAACTACTGAAGACCAGGTTTTGACTTCAGATGATGAAACAACTGAGGACTTGGTGTTTGTCATCAGTAGTTGTGAAACTACTGAAGACAGTGGTTTTGTCATCAGTTGTTGTAAACAGCTGAAGACTTGGTGTTAGTCATCAGTAGTTATAAAACTACTGAAGACATGGTTTTGCTTCAGTTGGTTAGAATGAAACAGCAGTTGTAGAAACAACTGAAGAGAAAGTTCTCTTCAGTAGTTTTCGTCAATTCATAGCCTTTCAGCTGTCTCATACTGTCCTCAACACTTACTCATCAGACTTTGCATCTTCTTTTCAGGTGTTTCATAGGACGTCAGTACTTATCTGTTTGTACTGATTTCAGTAGTTGAACTACATCAGTAGTTGTAACTACATCCGTAGTTTAGACCAGATAAAGTACTTCAGTACTTGTGAGGCATTTAGCCGTCAGTAGTTACAAAAACTACTGAAGGTGAAAGGACTCATCAGTACTTATATGTGACATGGTTACCAATGATCACCAGTACTTTTTACTGAAATCATCAGTAGTTGTCACATATTCTAGTTGCAGCATACCAAGCCTTAACACAAGGTTTTGGAGAGTAGAACTATCCAAAGGCTTAGTAAAAATATCTGCAAGCTCATCAGCACTAGGCACAAACTTAGGATCAATCAGACCTTTTTCAAAACAATCCCGAATAAAGTGATGTCTGATCTCTATATGTTGGGTCCTAGAGTGCTGGACAGGATTTTTGACAATACACAGAGCTGAAGCACTATCCATTAATAATGGAGTCATAGTCTCTGTAATGCCATAATCCAGAAGTTGGTTCTGAAGCCAGAGTACCTGAGAAGTGCGACTTGCAGCAGCAATGTACTCGGCTTCAGCACTTGATGTAGCAACAGATGTTTGTTACTTACTCTGCCAAGAAATCAAACAGTTGCCTAGGAATTGACAACCAGCAGAAGTTGACTTTCTAGTTAACTTGCACCCTGCATAGTCACTATCTGAAAAAGCAACTAATTTGCAAGAGTGTCCAGTGGAATACCATAAACCCAGAGATTGTGTACCTTGCAAATATCTAAAGATTCTCTTGACTGCAATCAAATGAGACTCTTTAGGAGCAGCCTGAAATCTAGCACAAACACATGTAGCAAACATAATATCTGGTGTAGAAGCTGTTAAATACATCAAGGACCCAATCATACATCTGTAAAGTGTTTCATCAACAGCTTTACCTTTCTGATCTGCATCCAGTTGTGTGGTGTTGCACATGGGAGTAGAACAGGGCTTATAGTTTTGTAAATCAAACTTATTCAAAAGATCTTTTGTATATTTTGACTGATGAATAAAGGTTCCATCAGCCTTTTGTTTAATTTGAAAGCCTAGAAAGAACTGTAATTCTCCTATTGCACTCATTTCAAACCTCTTTTTCATTAATGTTGTAAAATCATCACACAATCGGGGATCAGAGGATGCAAAAATGATATCATCAACATAAATCTGAACAAGTAGCTTATGCTGATCCACCTTCTTAATAAACAAAGTTTTATCAATGGAGCCTCTAGTGAAATTATTCTTAAGAAGAAAAGTGGAAAGTGTCTCATACCAGGCTCTAGGAGCTTGTTTCAACCCATAAAGAGCCTATAAGTGTAAGTTTATACACCCATTCAGGATGTTTATTATCCTCAAAACCTGGTGGTTGACACACATAAACTTCTTCTTTTATTTTACCATATAGAATGCACTTTTGACATCCATTTGAAAAACTTTAAGATTGTGGAATGCAGCATAGGCTAAAAACAATCTGATTGCCTCTAGTCTGGCTACAGGGGCAAAGGTTTCATCATAGTCAATACCTTCTTCTTGTGAAAACCCTGTACAACCAGTCTAGCCTTGTTCTTAACAATAGCCCATTTTCATCAGTTTTATTCCTAAACACCCATTTAGTGCCTATTGCACACTTACCTGGGGGAAGAGGAACCAGTTCCCACACTTGCTGTTTCTTGAACTGAAGTAGCTCAAGCTGCATGGCCTCAACCCATCCATTGTCTCTCAAGCAACATGGTAGTTCTTTGGCTCTAGCTGACTGATGAAGAGAGCATAGAAGCCGAAGTTAGACAATTGACTTCTTGTTGAAACCACCAGCATTGATATCACCAATAATCTGAGACATTGGGTGATTCTTCAGTTCTTGATAAACAATGAGATATGTGCAAGTGTTTGTAGGACCTTCAGCAACAGCAGATGTTGATGCAGACTCTTGAAACCAAGAATTGGATGGTAACTCAAAAGATGTAGAGGAATCAGATATCTCATGCAGCATTTGTTGTGGATGGAACTGCTGAAGCTACAGACACATCAAATTTAGCAGACACAGGCAGTTGGTCACTAAACTTGAATAGGTGAGTATTGATATTATCATCATCATCATCAATACCACCAGGTGGAAGACATGCTGCAGAAGATGATTTATCCACATGATCTGCAACAGCTGGAGGTTGATAATGAACATATTGTAGTATGTCCAAATCAAACAACTCCACAGGGTTTTGTGGAATCTTGTCCATAGGAGATTCATTAAACTTCACATGCAAAGTTTCTTCAACTATCTTTGTTCTGCAGTTGAAGACTCTGTATGCCTTGCAAGTAGATGAATAACCAACAAAATACCCTGCATCACCTTAGGATCAAATTTTTGGAGTTGATCCTTTGTGTTGAGAATAAAACAAGGACACCCAAATGCTTTGAAAAATGAAATTAGAGGAGCCAAGTGATGGAGAACTTCATATGGAGTCTTCATCAACCTCTGATTTACTAAGACTCTATTCTACACATAGCAAGCTGTGTTGAACAGCCTCAGCCCAAAAGGTCAGTGGCAAACCAGAGTCAGCCAGCATGGACCTTGCAGCTTCAATTAGGGTCCTGTTCTTTCTCTCCATTACTCCATTCTGTTCTGGAGTCCGTGGTATGCTCAACTGCCTTTTGATTCCCTTTGAAAGATAGAAGTCATCAAGTGTATGGTTTCTGAATTCAGTTCCATTGTCACTTCTAATACACTTGACTGGAAGGGAATACTGCTTCTCAACATACAACACAAAGTGAATAATCTTCTGAGCAACCTCATCCTTTGAATGTAGAAAGAAAGTCCATACAAATCTGGAGTTATCATCCACAATTACCAAACAGTATTTCTTCTTTGCCATGCTCATTACACTCACGGGACCAAATAGATCCATATGCAGTAATTGCAAGCAGGCAGTGGACTTAGGCTCTTCAATAGGAGGGTATGAGACTTTGTGATGTTTTCCTTTTAAACAAGCAGTGCAGGTTTCATCACAGTGGAACTCCTTTATTGGTAAGCCTCTAACTAAACTATTGTGGATAAGCTGATTCATGTTTTTGAAATTAACATGACCCAGCCTTCTGTGCCACAGTTTAGATTCTTGAGAAGTGGCTTTGGAAAATAGGCAAGGATTGCCTCTGAGATCTATTTTCTTGGAAAGATCTAAGGCATACACTCTTCCTGTCCTGTTGGCTCTCAGGAGAGTGTGATCATCCAACACCTTATCAATCAAATGCAGAACTTTGGATGACAGAATCCTACAGTTCTGACTGGTGAAAAGAGCAACATGGCCTTTATCACACATTTGACTGACACTCAAGAGATTGTACTTGAGATTTTCCACATGATTAACATCATCAAACTTTATTTCTCCATTGGAGACAAAGCCGTTGCCAATGATGTAACCCCTAGCATCATTGCCAAAAGAAACAAACCACTTCTTTCCTTGAGAGTAGTCATGAAGAAGAGAGCTGTTCCCAGTCATGTGCATAGATCCCCCACTGTCTACATACCAGATGCTACTTTGGCATGTTGAAGAACCCTGCAATTATAACACTCAGTTAGTTTTGGAGACCCAAACCTTTTTGTTTGGGCCTGGTCTCATCAACACATGGTAAACTAACAGGTTTGTTGGAAACAACAGCCTGAGAGGAAGAAGATGGTGAAGAAGAGGAATCCTTTGGCTTGGACCTCCTTTTCTGTGGTTTCAACATAGGAGCATCTAATTGGTTAACTCTTCCCAATAGATGTTGAACCATCATAACCAGCTGTGTCTGATTTTGATAAAGCTTTCAGCTCATCAGACACATTGCCAGTGGAGTTTGATAAGTTCCTATGTTGCCCTTCTTTTTCTGAGCTGTTACCTGTTTAACCCCTTCCTTTTTGGATTTCTTTATGGACTTAAGGGTTACAGGATTTGATGTTGTTCATACAAATGTGGTCTCAAACTCAGTTTTCATTTTAACCATTTTGTCTCTAATTTCCTCTTTATGTTTGAGTTTTTTTGATCCTCTTTTGTACCAGCAATCATCTGTAAGATGATTGAACAAACCACATACTTCACATGGTTTCTTCTTCATCTTATGTTGATCATCAACTAAAGAGGATGAAACAACTAAAGACTTGCTCTTCAGTGCTTTGGAAGCATTGTTTGCTTTCTTGACTTCTCTCTTTAGTAGTCTTCAAACTCTTTCTACTGACAGTTTTCTTCTTTTCATACTGGTAGTAGTTGGAGTTTGAACTTCAGGTGTTAAATCTTGCTCTCTAGTCCTTTCAGGACTTTTAGAATTAACTCCTGAGTTGATCAACTCATTGATCATGTGAGTGTCAGCAGTGGAACCATCAACATCAGCTGTAGGTTTTGAGAGGGCTTAGTGCTGACTTCTACTTCTGATAGTGCTGATAGAAAGTAGATCACATGATGAAATGGATTGGTTATTACTCTCACCATCAGATTCTACCTCTGCTCTGGGAGTAAAATCTGTGGTGGAGCAGTGTGATTGTAACCAATGCCAAACTTCACATTGAAGCAGATTGCTTACTAAGAAGCATTTCAAAACCTTTGCATGTATTGTACCCATCGATCACACTCTACTTGGGTGACTGCAAGGGTTTCCTTGAGATCTTTATACTTCTCTAGAAGTATCTCTTCCCTAGCCTTATCATCAGTTATTTGACATTTAAGTTTGTAAATCTCATCATTCTTATCACTAAGCACAGACTCAAATTCAGCTTTGCTTTTGGAATTATTTGTTCTAGCTCAACTTCTTGTTGATTAAAGCTACATTTGCTTCTCTAATAGATGCAAATGCTGCTATGCATGATTCGAACATAGTTTGGCTTTTGCCTCAGAGGATACCTGTGATACCTTTGGTGTAGAGGCATTAGTGGATGAAGTATCAGCAGAATCCAAAGCCATAAGAGCTAGATTTCCAAAGGGACTGTCACCACCATGTTGACCAGCACCAGTGAACAGTTGTTCATTACCAGACAAATCATCTGGTAAACTGCTCCAGTCAACAACTCCTGGGGTGAAGAAGTTGTGTTATTGAGGTTGAGTTTGTTGATGAGATTGGGAAGGTTGTGGTTCAGGCAATGCTGTGGTTGTTGTGCAATTGGAGCTTGAATAGGATTTTGTTGAGGCATATAATAGCAGGGATAAGGATATGACATTGACCCTGTGGAACAAAGTATGCAGGAGACCTAGGATGTGAATGATGACCAGAACCAGCAGGATGTTGCCCTCTATTTTGTGGACTAGTACTAGGAAAAGTCACAAAGGGTGCAAAGAGTTAGATCCAGTTGATCTACACTCTCTTGCAAAGTGTCCCAGCCTTTGGCATTTGTGACACCTCAACTTACTCTGTCAAAACCAACTTTGGTTTTGCCAGAGAGTCCAGGAAATTTCCTGCCAGTTCTCTTATAGAACTTCTGAGATCTGATATTAATCAATACCATTTGGCTCAGAGTATCCATCTCTTCTAGATCATCATCAGCTATTCCTTTCAAATCATCCATGATGAAGCATAGATTGTCACTATTACTGCCAGAATGACTCTCATTACCAACGAATGCATGATCAGAACTATTTGAAGAGAAATCAATATGCTTAGATGCAGCATATTCTGACTAATGACCAACCAAGGCAGTATTCCCTGGTACAAAGTCAACAGTGAGCTTTCCTGATGAGGACAGTTTCCTCTTCTGCTGCTCTATCTCTCTTTCGAATGTAAGCAGTTTCCCATGAAGTTGGGTGAGAGATAGGCTATCCAGATTTGCACTGGAGCGTAGGACAATATGTGTGTGTCCCATCTCTCAGGTAGTGATCTGAGGAACCTGTTGTTCATCTGGCTATTGGTGTATTCCTGTTTCACCATTTTCAGCTCAATATCAAGCAGGAAAAACGCTCAAACTGTTGAGTCAGTGTCTCACCCTTTTCTATGAGAGAATGTCTCATATTGTTGGGCAAGGATTTCTGTTTGTTTGCTAAGACCTCATCTGTGCCACCAAATTGTTCCTTCAGGGCATTCCAGATCATGAGCAGTTTCATGATGCATAAGCCCTGAATAGATTTCATTAGGCAGTGCCATGGCTAGATTTCCATGTGCTTTAGCATCAATCTCAAACAGTTTCCGAGCTTTATCAGAGTATTGTTCCTTCTTCTTCGGAACCATTTGATTGGTTTCCGGATTGTTCGCCATAGGCTTATGTGGTCCATGTACCACAGATGTCCAACAACCTGAACTGTTAACAGACGGGTGATGAAGCATTCTTCGTTGCCATATGTTATACTAGGTCCTAACCAGCATCGGGGGCTTGGTTGAGGAACCAGTACTATGAGGATCATTAGAAGGAGTAGTCATCTCAGATTCAATCAAATTCAATTAAGCTAAAACAAATTTATAACAAAACACAACAACCAATTGAACCAAGAGAGATCTCAGAATAAATGAACGAAAGCGTCAGGAATTCAATATCTATACCAGTTCTTGCGAATATGCTAATTCAATCAAACATAGATATCAATTAGCAGTTCAATGATCAATTGTTAGATCAATCAATGATTAACCACCTCTGTACCACTGTTAGATCAGTGATCTACGTTTGATTGATTAGAGAGTATAGCAGCGGATTCTAACAATGAATTAGTCATTCACCAGAATGAAAGATATTCAATGAAGAACAAAAACGGTTATAGATAGAGAGAATTCTGCAAGTAAATTTCATTCAATGAAAAGATTATTCCAACTGAAACCACAACTACTGAAGATGTCAAAACACTGACATCTTCTTACAAAAATACTAAGTGTTATCAGTTACTACAACTACTGAAAAACATAAACTACTGATACTACAACGACTGAAGAACAAGCTCTTCAGTCGTTTTACAAAACTACTGAAAGTAAAAACATAAACTACTGATATCACCACTACTGAAGAAGTACTCTTCAGCAGCTGTTGTGACAACTACTACGAAACTTTAGTCTTGGTCTTCAGACTTGAACTTCAGACGTTTCATCAGCTCATGTCTTCAGTCTTTGTTCTTCAACTTTGTACACCAGTTGTTGATCTTCAGCACTTGTTGACCTTCAGCTGTTGTACTTCAGTACTTTGGTCTTCAGCTTCAGCACTTTGTTCTTCAATCTTTCACTTCAGCACTTGTGTCTTCAGCTGTTGAGCTTTAGCACTTTAGTCTTCAGCTGTTGAAGTCTTCAGTACTTGATCTTCAGCTGTTGAAGTCTTCAGCACTTGTCGAACTGCTGATGAAGCCTGAGCAGTTGTTGTGATTCATGTGGGGTCTTAGAGGTTTCTGTGTGTTTTCATTGGTTCTTTTGGTCCACAGTCTTTAGCTGTTGAAGTCTTCAGTACTTTAGTCTTCAGCTGTTGATCTTTAGAATTTGGTCTTCAACTATTGAAGTATTCAGTACTTTAGTCTTCAGCTGTTGAAGTCTTCAGACTTTGTCAAAACAGCTGATCAAGTCTTCAGTAGTTGTGGTGATGTCTGTAGGACTTAGAGGTTTTTCTGATTAGGCTCATTGGTTCTTTTGGTCCAACAAACTCCCCCTGAACCAATGCAGCCAAAACCTCTAAACTTATTGAAGGTGTCCCACTTATTATGGCAGAGAGATTTGGTCTTTTTGTCTTCTAGATCAACTCAGAAGTGACCCATATAAGCATAGGCTGGGAAAGTCTCAATGATCTGTTTGGCAAAGGATGAATGGGACTCTATCATAGGGAACTGGACACAGAGCTGTTACCCCATCCATGAGATCTACTTCCACAATGAGTCTGTATGACTCCCTTGTATAGGCCTCAAGAAGGTTATCTGTTCCTCCATGGTAAGTTCTTCAGCTCCACCTTCAAAAAGTGATTCTGGCCCATAATATTCAGATAGGTATTTGACCTGTTTTCCCATTTTTGAGTTCCACAGTTGTTATTACTCTATAAGCAAATTCATCAGGGTGATTAGCCTCTAAAACAACTGGAGCTCATTTTTTTGATTCCTCAAGCCTCTTATATACTAACCCCTTCTTCACCATTTTATTTTCCAGCATCTTCTGTGGGGTCAGGTTAGCTTTGTAGGCTTTCTTGAAGTCATCTAGGATTTCCAGGGTGATATACAAAGACCAGTGAGATCACTTCATGTACAATCTTCTTCACCTGGCCAATGTATCTCTGTGGAATGTTTTTCTTGTGAATCCTATGAGACACCCTGGGATCAGGCCAAATCCTCGCTCTCTCCTTTTGATATTGAAATATATTTAAGAGTGTATAATCTAAGAGCATGCTTCTTCATGTTGATGATTGAAGATGTGGCAGCATATGCTTTGTTAACCCTCCTCAACAATTCCTCATCATGTTGTTTGTGAAGCTTTTCTTCTTCTAGCTTCACTTTCACAATTTGTCTTTGAGTTTCAGGAGTAATGTTGGAGGTGACTTGTGGCCTTCGGCAACTGTATAACAGCTGAGAGTGGCAGCCTATCTTCATCTTCATCATTATCTTATCATCTTCTTCTAGCCTCAGTACCCTTCTTCCTCCTCTTCTGGGGTACTTCATCGGCTACTGGTTTTGAGGGTAGAGGAGTTGGTTTGGTGGTTGTGGTTGTGGTGGTTTTGGTGTGGGAATGTTGACAGGCTGTTCTAGCATTCTGGATGTGAGGTCGGCTTCAGATTGCTTGACTAGTTCAGTCCTGCTCCCAGCACCAGCTTCGTTTAAGGCTTCAATAACCAATCCTTTTGTGTATACTTCAGACGAACAGATCTTGGTGGTTATTGCCAAGATGCTGTCCCTGGACCATGCCTTGATCTCAATCAATGATCTACCCAGATATTTTGCTATGAACCTGATCATGATCTCTAACCTTTCCCTATCCAACACATCATAACTTGCCCATCTAGCTTGGATTCTTCAATCTCTAGTCTTCTGATTTCTGAGTCAAGTTTTTCAGTGTCGTGGCCTTGCCTAAACAACTGATCAATGATGTTATCCATTGATCGGTTGTGTTCAGCATCAGCCTTCTTCACCATTGTCTCCAAGTCAGTCTCCTTCTCATTCTTCGTTTTCTTGTATGTGACATGAAAGTCTTTAGTACTTTCAGTCACTTTCTCCATGTCAGCATCCTTCACCTTCTCCTTTTCAGTTTCTTTCCTATCTGTCATTCTCTTTTTTTTTGCTTTCACTGACTGAATCTCCCCCTTTTTGGTTGCATTGGTTGTCAGGGTTTGATTGTCAGAAAGCCTTTTGCTCACAGCATCCTCTATCATGGGTTGTATAACTGAGGGAAGCCTCTCATCAAGGGTTTTCAGGACCATATCATTGAAAGTTGATGTGATGAGAGGTAAGGAATGTTGAAAGATAGTAGCTATTTGCTCAGGGGGTTCTGTCCTTGAGAAATAGTGCCAGAAGCAGAGGCAGGTGGCTGAGTGTTTTGGAGTGGCTCAGAGTATGGGAGACCTTCAGAGGAAGGTGCCATCTGTGGGTTGTGAGGGGTAGATGGTCTTTGATCCTGAGAAATGTTGGCAAGAGCTCTTTGAGTCTGCTCACCTCATCCTCGAGGATGGTTTTTGGGCTAAAACATCATAAAAGAAGCCCAGGTCATCATCAGTGTTTACTGAATCACCTGACCTCTTGATAGAATCAGGATGAACATGCTCTAGTGTAGATCAGTAGTAGCATGTGCCCCTTGGTCATGGTACTGGGGACTTCCTGCCTCAGGACCATGTCCTTCATCGGCAGTTGCCTCTGGTGAGGTCTTATGACAGTACCAATTCATCCTGATCATTTGCTGAAGCAGGAGAAGTGGCAGCCTCACTAGAAATTGAATCTCCGTTTCTACACCTGGAGATTGAATATGGTAACCCCTGTGCTGTGGGGTTCAAGAAAAACTTTGGTCCTCCCCCGCAATGGTTGGGGCTATCCCATTGTGATTGGTATCTGGGGAGGAGGTGAGGAGTGCAACTGAGTCAGCACTTTGGCAATTATGATGGTAGGACTTTGGGGGGCGGTTGCAGTGGGAGAGGGTGTGAAGGCAGTATGCACTGGGGAGAGTGGTGCCTTTCAATGGCAACCTCCTCAAGTGAGGAAGGTTCCAGATGTATAGGTGCCCCAGAGATGGTTGCTACAGGCTCCTGTTGAGAGGAAACCTGAGCAGTTGAGGGTGAGTGAGTCCGTGTATCTACTGGGGGGTTATGACCAGTAGATATAACCTGCGTTTGTGTTGCAGGGGCATCCTCAGGGGACTCAATTCCCTGAGTAGCCTTTTTGGCTTTCTTGTGTTTGGGTTTCTGGGGACAAAGGATTTGGAGGTGGTGGCTGTGGGTTCCAGCTGTGTGGGCTTTCGCAGTTTGGCAGCCAGTTTGAGTGACTGTCTGAGTTGTGCCTGGAGTATACTTCAGGCAATACAGCCATGGCAGGGACTCCAAGGCCAACAAGTCCATCAGCTTTCAGCTGGTCTACTATAATGGCCATTAGGAACCGAGGATATAATATCCATCGGTTAGCTATAGGCTTGGATGCCATATCTTTGAGTTCAAGAAATATTATTTCAGAAAAATTTAAATGTTGTTGGTCAAGGATAGAGAATAATACCTGCTGCCACCTCGTCGACATTTGATCCCAAGAAGATGTCTTAGGAGCTAAGCATACATTCACCATATGAAAAATTAGTCGTTCCGCATATGGAAATGTTTCTTCATGATGGTAGAGGCACTAAGGTTACCCTGGTATCCATGTTGGGAAATGATAGATCAGTGGTGCCCTTTGGATACCCAGTGGAAAAGTGGCATCATCCAGTTGTAGGGTTTGTCGAAGGATTTCTGGAGTGATGACCACCTGACGATTGTTGACGAACAACTGGAGAGAGTCGGTGTCATTCTCCCCAGTGACGAGGGTGACGTTCGTCCAGAACTGCTGGAGGGATTCGGCATGAATGGTAGGATTTAGAAGGAAAGCCGTTTTGTATGGAGAGTTGATCATTTCAATGGCATTGTCAAACTTTGTCCAAAGGATGATTTGGTAAGGTAAGCAACACAGTTGTGTCGTGGTTTAAGCTTCATGTTCACCATTGATGTGAGAGAGGGTTCTGAGTGTTTGAACGTTAGGTTTGAGATGATGAAGCTCTGTAAGACAAGGTATTTATAGGGTAGGGTTATAAAGCAACTGAAGGGTTTGGTATGAGTCATCAGTAGTTTTAAGCGACTGATGACATGGTATTAATCTTCAGAGGTTGAAACAACTGTAGTCTTGGTTGTAGGCATCCGTAGTTATGAAACTACTAAAGACCATGGTTTTAGCTTCAGATGATGGAAATAGCTGACGACGTTGTTAGTCATCAGTAGTTGTGAAACTACTAAAGACATGATTTTGTCATCAGTTGTTGTAAACAGCTAACGACGTGGTATTAGTCATTAGTAGTTGTGAAACTACTGAAGACGGTTTTGTCATCAGTTGTTTAAGATGAAGCAGCAGTTTTAGAAACAACTGAAGAGAAAATTCTCATCAGTAGTTTTCGTCAATTCATAGCTTTTCAGCTGTTTCATACTGTCCTCAACACTTACTCATCAGTCTTTTTGGCTGTTTTTCAGTTGTTTCATAGGACGTCAGTACTTATCTGTTTGTACTTATAGCTAGTTTATGACTGTATCAGTTCTTGTAACAGAATCAGTACTTATTTGTGATATGGTCACAAATGATCATTAGTACTTATTTACTGAGATCATCAGTAGTTATCACTTATTCTAGCTGCACCATACCAAGCCTTAACACTAGGTTTTGGAAAGTCGAACTATCCAACGGCTTAGTAAAAATGTCTGCAAGCTCATGAGCACTAGGCACAAGCTTTGGATCAATCAGACCTTTTTCAAAATAGTCCCTAATAAAATGATGTCTGATCTCTATATGTTTGGTCCTAGAGTGCTGGATAGGATTCTTGACAATGCAAAGAGCTGAAGCACTATCCATTAATAATGGAGTCTTAGTCTGTGTAATACCATAATCCAAAAGTTGGTTCTGAAGCCAGAGTACCTGAGAAGTACAGCTTGCAGCAGCAATGTACTCTGCTTCAGCAATGGATGTAGCAACAGATGTTTGTTTCTTACTCTGCCAAGAAATCAAAGAGTTGCCTAGGAATTGACATCCACCAGAAGTTGACTTTCTGGTTAACTTACACCCTGCATAGTCACTATCAAAAAAAGCAACCATTTGCAAGAGTGTCTAGTGGAATACCATAAACCTAGAGATTGTGTACCTTGCAGATATCTAAAGATCCGTTTGACTGCAATCAAGTTTAGACCTTTAGGAGCATATATCTGGTCTAGAAGCTGTTAAGTACATCAAGGACCCAATCATACATCTGTAAAGTGTTTCATCAACCTTTACCTTTCTGATCTGCATCCAGTTGTGTGGTGTTGCACATGGAGTAGAACAGGGCATACAATTTCGTAAATCAAACTTATTCAAAAGATCTTTGTATATTTAGACTGATGAATGAAAGTCCATCAGCCTTTTGATTGATTTGCAATCCTAGAAAGAACTGTAATTCTGCCATTGCACTCATTTCAAACTTCTTATGCATTAAATTGGTAAAGTCATCACACAACTGGGGATCAGAGGATGCAAAAATAATATCATCAACATAATTTGAACAAGTAGCTTATGTTGATCCACCTTCTTAATGAATAAAGTTTTATCTATGGAGCCTCTAGTGAAATTATTTTGAAGAAGAAAATTTGATAATGTCTCATACCAGGCTCTAGGAGCTTGTTTCACCCATAAAGAGCCTTATCAAGCTTGTATACCCAATCTGGATGTTTTATCCTCAAAACCTGGTGGTTGACATACATAACCTTCTTCTTTTATTTTACCATATAAAAATGCACTTTTAACATCTATTTGAAAAACTTTAAAATTGTGAAATGTAGCATAGGCTAGGAACAATCTAATTGCCTCTAGTCTGGCTACAGGGGCAAAGGTCTCATCATAATCAATACCTTCTTCTTGTGAAAATCCCTAAACAACCAGTCTGGACTTGTTCTTAACAATAAGCCCATTTTCATCTGTTTTGTTCCTAAACACCATTTAGTGCCTATTGCACACTTACTGGCGGTAGAGGAACCAGTTCCCACACTTGCTGTTTCTTGAACTGAAGTAACTCAAGCTGGCATGGCTCCACCCATCCATTGTCTCTAAAAGAAACATGATAGTTCTTTGGCTCTTGCTGAGTGATGAAGAGAGCATAGAAGCATAAGTTAGACGATTGACTTCTCGTTGAGACGCCAGCATTGATACCACCAATGGTTTGAGACATGGGGTGACTTTTCAGCTCTTGGTGCACGATACGATCAGTGCAAGTGTTTGTAGCCGGTTCAGCATCGGCAGATGTTGATTCAGATTCTTGAAACCAAGTATTAGATGGCAAAACACACGATGTAGAGGAATGAGAAATCTCATCGGCATTTGTTGTGGATGGAGCTGCTGAAGGTTCAGGAACATCAAGTTTAGCAGACTCAGGCAGTGGTCACTGAACTTGAAAAGGTGAGTACTGATATCATCATCATCTTCAGTACCACCAGGTGGAAGACTTGCTATAGAAGATGATTTGTCAACATGATATGCAACAGCTGGACTTTGATAAGGAGCATATTATAGTATGTCCAAATCAAACAACTCCACAGGGTTTTGTGGAATTTTATCCTTAGGAGATTCATTGAATTTCACATGCAAGGTTTCTTCAACTATCTTTGTTCGGCAGTTGAAGACTCTGTAAGCCTTGCAAGTGGATGAATAACCTACAAAATACCCTGCATCCACCTTAGTATCAAATTTGTGGAGTTGACCCTTTGTGTTGAGAATGAAACAAGGACATCAAAGGCTCTGAAGAATTAAATCAAAGGAGCCAAATGATGTAGAGCTTCATATGGAGTCTCATCAACCTCCGATTACTGCACTCTATTCTGCACATAGCAAGCTGTATTGACAGCTTCAGCCCAAAAGGTCAAAGGCAAGCCAGAGTCAGCCAACATGGACCTTGCGGCTTCAATTAAAGTCTGTTCTTTCTCTCCACTACTCCAATTTGTTCTAGAGTCCTTGGGATGCTAAACTGCCTTTTGATTCCTTTTGAAAGATAAAAATCATCAAGTGCATGGTTTCTAAATTCAGTACCATTGTCACTCCTTATACACTTGACTGATAGGGAATACTGCTTCTCAACATAAAGCACAAAGTTTATAATCTTCTGAGCAACCTCATCCTTTGAATGTAGAAAGAAAGTCCATACAAATCTAGAGTAATCATCCCCAATTACCAGACAATATTTCTTCTTTGCCATGCTCATCACTCTCACGGACCAAATAAATCCATTTGTAGTAACTGCAAGCAGGCAATGGACTTAGGTTCTTCAATGGGAGGGAATGAGACTTTGTGTTGTTTTCTTTTCAAACAAGAAATGCAGGCTTCATCACAGTGGAACTCCTTATTGATAAACCTCTCACTAAATGATTTTTGATGAGCTGGTTCATGTTTCTGAGATTAACATGACCTAGCCTTATATGACATAGTTTAGATCCTGAAGAGAGGCTTTGGAGAACAGGCATGGATGACCCTTCAAATCAATCTTCTTTGACAAATCTAAGGCATACACTCTTCCAATCCTGTTGGCCTTGAGGAGAGTATGTTCATCCATTACCTTGTCAATCAGCCTCAGAACTTGGGAAGACAGAATCCTGCAGTTCTGGCTTGTGAAAAGTGCAACATGCCCTTTATCACACATCTGACTGACACTCAGCAGATTGTACTTGAGCTTCTCCACATGGTTGACATCATCAAACCTGATTTGTCCATTAGACACATATCCTTTCCCAGTGATGTAACCTCTGGCATCATTTCCAAATGAAACAAATCCCTTCTTTCCTTGAGAGTAGTCATTAAGAAGAGAACTGCTCCCAGTCATATGCATAGATCCTCCACTATCCACATACCAGATGCTCCTTTGGCATGTTGAAGAACCCTGCATGAAAGAAAACTAGTTAGATTTTGAGACCCAAACCTTTTTGGTTTTGGGTCTATTTTCATCAACAGATGCAACCATAACTTGTTTCTTATGATTAACAGCTGAAGGAGGAGATGGTGCTGAAATGGATTCCTGGATTTGGGCTTGGAATGCCTTTTCAGTGATTTGATCACAGGTGCATCTAATCGGTTAACTCTCCCCAACAAATGCTGAACCATCATAACAAGTGTGTGTGATTTGTAGCCAAAGCTTTCAGCTCTTGTGACATATCAGTACTTGTGTTGATGAGTTCCTATGATCCACCATTTCCTCCTTAAAATTAACAGACTTAGTCTGATGTTTATCATGAGGAGCACCATCAGCTGTTTTGTGATTAACCTTATCCTTCTTTTTGAATTTGGTTGAGGGCTTGGGTTTATCACAATGGAATTATTGCGATACAAACTGGTCTCAAACTCAGTTTTGATTTCATCCATCTGGATTTTAATGAGCTTATCTTTGTTGAGTTTGGAACCCTTTCTGTACCAACATTCATCAGAAAGATGATTGAATTTACTACATATTTCACATGGCTTATTCTTCATCTTGGATTGATCAACTACTAATGAGGAAACTACTGAAGGTGTGCCCTTTAGTACTTTCCTCCTTTCAGTAATTTTTTTCAGTACTGAAGAATCTGTAACAACTGAAGAATTGTTCTTCAGCTATTTATTGTCAGCAGTTGTTAATCCATTTATTTCAGCTGATTTGAAATGCTTTTCAGTTGTTGTAACTTGCCCTTCAGTACTTAAGTTATTGAGGGACAACATCTGAAATACTCAGCTTCATGTGCTTATCAGTAGTTAACCCATCAGCCAATTGACTTGCTGAGGTATCAACCCTTATTTCATCTTGTGATTTTGGAAGATCACTTGTGAATGATGCACATGATAATGTGGTTTGGAGATTGCTTTCACTTTCAGATTTTACTATTGGTTTTGGAGTAAAATCTGTTGGAGGTGAAATATGGTTATAACCAATTCCAAACTTCACATTTGAAGTAGATTGCTTACTGAGCAGCATTTCAAATCCCTTGCAGGATGACACCCAGCGGTCACACTCAACTTGGGTAACTGCTAGTTTCTCTTTGAGTTCCTTATGGTTCTCAAGAATGACCTCTAGCTTTGCCTTTTCATCATTTAATTAGCATTTAAGCTTATAAATCTCATCATATTTGTCCTTAAGAACACACTCGCATTCAGCTTTTCTTTTGGAAATAGTTTGCTCAAGCTCTAGATTTTGATTAATTACAGCTACATTTGCTTCTAATAGAGACAAATGCATCTATGCAAGATTCGGAACAAAGCTTGGCCTTAGCCTCAAAACATACCTGGGTTACCTGTGAAGAAGATGCATTGGAGCTAGAACCCTCAGTAGATTCCAGGGCCATGAGAGCTAGATTCCCAAAAGGATGTTCACCACCATGTTGACCATCACCAGTAAATAATTGCTCAGTACCAGAGAGATCATCTGGTAAACTGCTCCAGTCAACATTACCAGGGGTGAAGAACCTTTGATGAGGTTGTGATGAGATGGTAGAGGCTCATGTAATGCTTGTTGTTGTTGTGCAGTAGGAACTTGAACTGGATTTGGCTGAGGCATGTAATAGCAGGGATACGGATATGACATTGGACCCTGAGAGACAAGATATGCAGGTGAAACAGGTTGTGAATGATGACCAGAACTAGCAGGTTGTTTGTAACACTCGGATATTTATTATTTTGAAGCCGGTGAAGAAAAAAAGAAAATAAAGTTCAAAGTCGACGGACCAAACTCGCCAACGAAGAAAAGTTGGGAAATATGGTGATATTAGTAGGGAGAGGGCAGCCCACTCTCCCCACACACCCCACATTTAAGATTTCATAGAGAGAAGAAGAGAGAAAGGAGAAAAGTGGTTTGAGTTAGTACGGGTCGCCAAAATCATCGTGTAGCAAGCCAAATCGAAGCTCTTGTCGTTGTGCTCGTTTGTATGAGTTCTAGAACCCACTTTTACTTGTTTTCAAATGATTTTGGGGCTGGAACAACATCGAATCGAATTTTGGATGTTGGTTTGGTGTAGTGTATGTGTGTTGTTGTGTATGGTGTGTATGATATTTCGTTTGTGGATAGTGAGCTTGTGTGTACTTGAATGGTGTCGTGGTATGCATCCCTAAGGTTTAGGATGGTCGATTTGGGCTTTAAATGGGTTCGAGGAGTTTGGAGGCCGAAAACCCTCGGCTGCAGTCAGGATGAACTGCATTTGCATCAGTTAGGGCTAGGCGACTGACTGGAGGCCGAATGGAGCCATACGACGATTAGGTGCGATTGGGGTCCATTCGCATGATTGAATGTCGATTCGCACGATTGAAGGTCTAGTCGCATAATGCTCATCCGCATTATCCTATTGCATGAGGTCCGTCCGCACTGTTCATTCGCATGAGATGTTCATTCCCATAGGTGTTCATCCGTATTAGTTCATTCGCATGATGTTCAGTCGCATGGAGGCCATGCGACTGAATGGTGTCCATATGCCGAGTAGGGCTGTCACACCCAAGGAAAGTGTAGTTTGACTTCTGACTTTCGGGGAAAAGTGCAGGTGTATGTTTTGACGTAAAGGTTCCTGTAAGAGCATGTAAGATGACGATTGGGGCCTTAGAGAGCATGTTAGGCATGACGATGATGATGTTGCATGTTAGGGCTTGTTATGTATGCATGATGTTGCCCTGTATGATGATGATAAATGTGTATGATATGTTCCTTAATATGATGTATGTTATCTTTCTTGTGGCCTTATGTGTCATGTTAATGAATGAATGAAGTATTATGTAACGAAGTGAAAGATAATGAAAGGGAACATAAAGTAAGAATGCATGCATTATTGAATGATGAACGAATGAAGGAAAGGCTTGCAAGCACATATATGAGGTGAGCAACTCGATGGTTGCAAGAGACTCGAATAGCGTACCATCGATGAGAATGGCAATGAGGTGAGCAACCCTGTTGTTGCAACAGACTCGGATGGTATGCAATCCTTGAGATTGCTACGAGGTGAGCACCCCTACGTTGCAACAGACTCGGACAAAGCGTTTTGTAGTGCCATGAGGTGAGCCACCCTATGGTTGCAAGAGACTCGGATAGCATGCTATTGTTGAGATTGCCAAGTGGGTGGAGCAACTCTATGGTTGCAACAGACTCGAATGGCGCGAAGTCGTTGGGATTGTTATGAGGTGAGCGACCCTGTTGTCGCAACAGACTCGAAGGAATGAAAGTATAAATGAATGAAGATTGTGTATGAAAGAACGAAGTATGAATGAATGTAAATGAATTATCAGAATAATGTACATAACAGGATCTTGTCATTCGACCTCAGTAATCGTGGCTGAGTGCCACGAATAGGTAAAGTATGACCGGATCTAGATAGAGAAGTGAACGATAATGTAACACGTGTGAATGAGCAATGTTAATGAATGGAATGATGAGGATAATACTGATATTATCTGTATGTAGTATGATGTATGATCCGGACAAATGTAAAGTAAAGTATGTTTTATTTATAAAACTAGACTCACTCTGCAATGCTGACTTTGATGTGTTTCCAGTTGGCAGGTAATGATGGCTGAGGATGGCACGGGCAACTACTCAACTCTTTTGGGATGGCATTCTTTTGATTAATGTTTTTGCATTGTAATGCGAACAAGCTATTTTTTAATGAATGTTGTATTAATTTGCAAAAGCATTTACATGGGAAATGAAAGATTGTTAGTTTTCCGTTGCGATTTTATGAAACAAATGTAATTATAGGTTTTATGTGCAATGAGAACCCAACTGTAAGCGTCCGAGAACGGGGCCTTACAACTGTAAGTGAAATGGGTAAATTTCAAAATAAACCTAATCTTAAACTAAGAATGGATGGAAAGGGAGTGGGATGCCCATCTGAGTAGCTAGTGCCATCAGGTATTTTCGTAAAGTTAACCGGTTTTATGTGCGCATGGTATGTGGTATGTGTTGTATGTGGATTTAAATACTGATGTAGTCAGGACAGGTAATGCTTGGGGTGTGAAGAGTAAAGTAAGTGGCTAATCACAACTGGCCACTATAATTAAGGACTTACTATACTTAACACAAACTAAGCTGTTCCCTTGAATGACTGTGTTGGTGTGTTTGAAGTTTCAGTGTGCGTGTGATGGCCGGAGGTAGATCTTCGAATGCTTCACGGGGTGAGGTCACGGTGCTGAACCACGACCTAAAAGAGGGAGACCTAGAGTTGAGAGGGTGGTTCACGAAGAACCAGAGACCCCTCATCCGGAGGGTGGCGACGAAAGCGCCAATCTGAGAGCCTCAGTAAAGGAGGCTGTTGTGAAGAAGTCCATCAGGTCATGCAGACAATCTTACCGTCTGTGGTGACTGAAGTTATTAAGGCTGTACGAGAAGGGGAAGAAAGAAAGAAACAGATCCTCCCGAGAACGGGAACAACCAGAGCCGGAAACGGTTCTATCTGATGACGAAGAGGAGAAGAAGAGCCTGCACCGGAGATGGCACCGGATGTAATTATGGGGCTTTTATGAGATGCAAGCCCTCTACTTTTGATGGAAACGGCACAGCTGCAGCTGCTCACCGGTGGGTGAGGAAATGGAAGTTGTTCTCGATATCAGCGAGTGCCGAGAGGACCAAAAGGTGAAGTTCCTACCCACTCTTTTGTGGATTCAGCTCTGTGCTGGTGGGACAACATTGTCCAAGCTGAGGGTAGTAGGGCCATTGGGAAAATGAAATGGCCTGAGCTGAGAAGGTTGTGATTGAGGAATTTTGTCCTCATCGGGAAATGGACAAGGTCGAAAGGGAGTTCTTGCAACTGGAGGCGGGAACTATGACGCACCAGCAGTACACCACTAAATTCAACGAGATGGCATGTCTGGTGCGGATCAGGTGATACCTTTGTCACGAAAGATTAAAGATATATTCAGGGTTTGCCAGCGAATATTCGCAGGCACATGATAGCTGCCCGGTCGAGTACGTTTAGGTCGGCGGTGGATTGGCAGGGAGATTGTACGATAGAGAACAATGGTGGTGACTGAGGGTGGCAAGAAGAGCGGTGGTGATCGAAACTGGCGGGGGAAGAGGTTTGGTCGGGGTGATGCCTCGACGGGTAATAAGAAGGCACGAGCGGATGATCGCCGTGTGGTCACATCAAGCGCGGGGTCGAAAAGGTGTGGCAAGTGTGGAAGGGACCACGGCGGGGAATGTAGGTTTGGGTCAAACTTATGCTTCAAATGTGGGAAGGCGGGGCACCTGGCAAGTGACTGTCGTATAGTCCGGTGCTATAACTATGGTGAAGAGGGTCACGTAAGTAAGGATTGTAAGAAGTTGAGGGCTGAGAGTTCTGGGATGAAGAGAACTGGAGGTGAAGGACCGAGGGTGAGCGCCAGGGCATTTACCATGACACAGGAGGAAGCTAGGACAGACCCTGATGTCGTGTCCGGTACATTTCTGGTGAACCAAACTTGAGCTTCTGTGCTATTTGATTCTGGTGCTAGTAGGAGTTTTATTTCTGCTTCTTTCTGTGCTAAGCTGCCTCTTAGTAGTAGGCGTATTGATGCAGCCTTTGATGTAGAAACTGCCATAGGTAAGTCTACCAGGATTTCGGAGATGATAGAAAACTTTGAGGTGGAATTAGAAGGTCACAAGTTTCCTGTTAGACTGTTCGTGATGACCTTGGGTGGTTTTGATTTGGTTCTTGGGATGGATTGGTTGGCGGACTTCGAGGCAAACATTGTGTGTCACAAGAAGATGATTCGGTTGACAACGCCTGATGGAAGTTTGGTAACGGTTTATGGCGATCGGGTTACTACGATCCCGAAGGTGATCTCAATGGCGGTGGCGGGAAAGTGTATGAGGCGTGGATGTAGCGCCTACTTGGCTTATGTGAAGGATGTAGATGCACCAACACCACAACTGCCTGATGTACCGATTGTGTGTGAGTTTCCAGACGTGTTCCGAAAGATTTACCAGGGGTACCACCTGACAGAGAAATTGAATTTCAAATAGATCTGATACCGGGTGCCCAACCTGTTGCCAAAGCACCGTATCGGTTAGCTCCGACGGAGATGAAAGAGTTGATGGAACAGTTGCAATAGTTGCTTGATAAGGGGTTCATTAGACCGAGTATCTCTCCTTGGGGTGCTCCGGTCCTGTTTGTAAAGAAGAAGGATGGAAGTATAAGGATGTGCATTGACTACCGCGAGCTGAACAAGTTGACAGTGAAGAACCGATACCCCTTACCAGATAGATGATTTGTCCGATCAGCTTCAGGGTGCCAGTTGGTTTTCAAGAATAGATCTTCAGTCTGGCTATCATCAGTTGAAGGTGAAGGAACAAGATATCCCTAAAACAGCTTTCCGCATGCGATATGGTCATTACGAGTTTCTTGTCATGTCCTTTGGTTTGACCAACGCGCCAGCTGCTTTTATGGATTTGATGAAAAGTGTGTGTCGACCGATGCTGGATAAATTAGTGATTGTGTTTATTGATGATATCCTGATTTACTCAAGGAGCGAAGTAGAGCATGCCGGTCACATTCGAGAGGTTCTAGAGACGTTGAGAAGGGAGAAATTGTATGCTAAATTCTCCAAGTGCGCATTTTGGTTGCGCGAAGTTCAGTTTTTGGGTCATGTGGTGAATCCTGACGGGATTATGGTGGACCCGGTGAAGGTGGAGGCGGTTATGCAATGGAGGTCACCAAAGACGCTATCCGAGATCCGTAGTTTCTTGGGCTTGGCGGGCTACTATAGAAGATTCATCCAAGACTTCTCTAGGATTGCTTCTCCACTAACTAAGTTGACCCGAAAGGATGTGAAGTTTGTATGGAGTCAAGTTCAAGAGAAGGCGTTCGAAGAGCTGAAGGCAAGACTGACGCAAGCTCCTGTTCTGTCATTACCCGATGGAAGCGAAGATCTGGTGGTCTATTCTGATGCTTCCTACTCAGGGTTGGGGTGTGTGTTAATGCAGAGAGTGAAGGTTATAGCCTACGCATCCCGGCAGTTGAAAGTTCATGAGGTTAATTATCCCACTCATGACTTGGAGCTAGCAGCCGTGGTCTTTGCGTTAAAGATTTGGAGGCACTATCTCTACGGGACGAAGTGCACCATATTCACTGACCACAAGAGTCTGAAGTACTTCTTCGAGCAAAAAGACCTGAACATGAGGCAGAGGCGATGGTTAGAGCTTATAAAGGATTATGATTGCGAGATCCGTTACCATTCGGGCAAAGCTAATGTGGTGGTGGATGCCCTTAGCCGAAAGGAAAGGCCCGAACCGATTCGGGTGAAAGCTTGTCAACTAATCATGACCTCTGATGCGATGAAGCAAATCAAGGAGTTTCAAGATAAGGCATTGAAAGAAGATCACCTTAACTCGGAAAGAATGAGAGGTCTGGTTGGGGAATTGGGTGAAAACACACTCGGTGTTAGAACTCGATTCGGTCGTGTGTGGATTCCTCGTTTTGGGGATCTACAGGTGAAGATAGTGGATGAAGCTCACAGACTCGATAATCCATTCATCTTGATGCCACGAAAATGTACCATGACATGAAGAAAGATTGTTGGTGGCCGGATGTGAAGCGTGACGTGGTGGAGTATGTGAGTAAGTGCCTTACTTGCTTACAGGTGAAGGCAGAGCATCAAAAGCCATATGGGAAGATCCAACCTTTGGATATACCGGAATGGAAGTGGGAGCACATCACCATGGACTTCATTACGAAGCTGCCACGTACTCCGAAAGGGTACGATGCCATATGGGTGATAGTTGATCGTTTGACGAAGAGTGCTCACTTTCTACCGATCCGCGAGACGTATTCATCTGAGAGGTTGGTCGATCTGTTCATCAAGGAAATTGTAACTTGTCATGGTGTGCCGGTGTCTATTGTGTCTGATCGTGACACTCTCGGTTTACATCTAAATTTTGGAAGAAATTCCACGATGCTATGGGGACGAGGTTACATATTAGCACGACTTATCATCCCCAAACCGATGGTCAGTCAGAAAGGACCATTCAGACATTGGAAGACATGCTTCGAGCATGTGTGATTGATTTTTGTGGAAGTTGGGATGACCACCTACCGTTAGCTGAATTCTCCTACAACAACAGCTATCACGCCGGCATTGGTATGCCCCCATATGAGATGCTATACGGTAGGAGATACAGACACACCCGTTGTTGGGGTGATATTGGTCAGAAGGAATTGGGGAGCGTCGAGGTAATCGAGGCTACGACTGAGAAGCAGGCCGATTGAGTTCCAGTGGGTGACCGGGTTATGCTGAAGGTCTCACCTTGGAAGGGTATTATCCGATTCAGAAAGCGGGGCAAGTTGAGCCCAAGGTATATAGGCCCTTTCCAAATCATTGCTCGAGTAGGAGAGGAGGCCTATAGACTGGAGTTACCGGATGAGTTAAATGGAATTCACCCGACATTCCATGTATCTCATCTAAGCAAGTGCCTAGCAGATGAAGATATGATTGTCCTATTGGAAGATATCGAAGTAGATGAACGGCTCAATTATGTGGAGGAACCCGTGGCAATCATCGACGGAAAGGAGAAAAGGCTAAGGAATAAAGTGGTTCCTCTTGTGCGTGTACAGTGGAAGCACATGAAGGGATCTGAGTCAACGTGGGAGACTGAGGAAGAAATGAGACAGCATTACCCACGTTTGTTCGACGAATAACAGGTTTCGGGGACGAAACCTATTTAAGGGGGTGGACTTGTAACACCTGGATATTTATTATTTTGAAGCCGGTGAAGAAAGAAAAGAAAATAAAGTTCAAAGTCGAGGGACCAAACTCGCCAACAAAGAAAAGTTGGGAAATGTGGTGATATTAGTAGGGAGAGGGCAGCCCACTCTCCCCACACACCCCACATTTCAGATTTCATAGAGAGAAGAAGAGAGAAAGGAGAATAGTTGGTTCGAGTTAGTTCAGGTCGCCAAAATCATCGTGTAGCAAGCGAAATTGAAGCTCTTGTCGTTGTGCTCGTTTGTGTGAGTTCTAGAATCCCACTTTTACTTGTTTTCAAACGATTTTGGGGCTGGAAAACATCTGAAATCGGGTTTTTTGGGTATGTATATGTTGACCTGTTTTTGTATGTGTATGTGTATGTATGATGCGTTTGTGGCTTAATTGTGAGCTTGTGTGTGCTTGAATGGTGTCGTGGTATGCATCCCTAAGGTTTAGGATGGTCGATTTGGGCTTAAAATGGGTTTAGAGGAGTTTGGAGGCCGAAAACCCTCGGCTGCAGTCGGGATGAACTGCATTCTGCATGAGTTAGGGCTAGGCGACCGACTGGAGGCCAAATGGAGGCCATACGGCCGATTAGGGTGCGATTGGGGTCAATTCGCACGATTGAATGTCCATTCGCACCATTGAAGGGCCAGTCGCATGGGGTCATGACACTGAAGGTCCAGTCACATAAGTGCTCATCCGCATTAATCCTATTCGCATGAGGTCCGTCCGCACTTTTCATTCGCATGAGTGGATATTCATTCCCATAGGTGTTCATCCGTATTAGTTCATTCGCATGATGTTCAATCGCATGGAGGCCATGCGACTGAAGGGTGTCCATACGCCCGAGAAGGGCTGTCACACCGAGGAAAGTGTAGTTTGACTTCTGACTTTCGGGGAAAAGTGGAGGTGTAAGTTTTGACGTAAAGGTTCCTGTAAGAGCATGTAAGATGACGATTGGGGCCTTAGAGAGCATGTTGGCATGACGATGATGATGTTGCATGTTAGGGCTTGTTATGTATGCATGATGTTGCCCTGTATGATGATGATAAACGTGTATGATATGTTCCTTAATATGATGTATGTTATCATTCTTGTTGCCTTATGTGTCATGTTTATGAATAAATGAAGTATTATGTAATGTAAAGTGAAAGATAATGAAAGGGGAACATAAACTAAGAATGCATGCATTAGTGAATGATGAACGAACGAAGGAAAGGCTTGCAAGCACATATATGAGGTGAGCAACTCGATGGTTGCAAGAAACTCGGATAGCGTGCCATCGATGAGAATAGCAATGAGGTGAGCAACCCTGTTGTTGCAACAGACTCGGATGGTATGCAATCCTTGAGATTGCTACAAGGTGAGCACCCCTACGGTTGCAATAGACTCGGACAACGCGTTATTGTGTAGTTGCCATGAGGTGAGCAACTCTATGGTTGCAACAGACTCGAATGGCGCGAAGTCGTTGGGATTGTTAATGAGGTGAGCGACCCTGTTGTCGCAACAGACTCGAAGGAACGAAAGTATAAATGAATGAAATATTTTGTATGAAAGAACGAAGTATGAATGAACGTAAATGAATTATCGGAATAATGTACAGAACAGGATCTTGGTCATTCGACCTCAGTAATCGTGGCTGAGTGCCACGAAGAGGGTAAAGTATGACCAGATCTAGATAGAGAAGTGAACGATAATGTAACACGTTGAATGAGCAATGTTAATGAACGGAATGATGAGGATAATACTGATATTATCTGTATGTACTTATGATGTATGATGGTGAACAAATGTAAAGTAAAGTATGTTTTATTTATAAAACTAGAACTCACTCAGCAACGCTGACTTTGATGTGTTTCGAGTTGGCAGGTAATGATGGCTGAGGATGGCATGGGCGACTACTCAACTCTTTTGGGATGGCATTCTTTTGATTATGTTTTTGCATTGTAATGCGAACAAGCTATTTTGTAATGAATGTTGTATTAATTTGCAAAAGCATTTACATGGAAATGAAAGATTGTTTAGTTTTCCGCTACGATTTTATGAAACACAAATGTAATTACAGGTTTTATGTGCAATGAGAACCCACTGTAAGCGTCCCGGGAACGGGGCCTTACATTGTTGCCCCCTGTTTTGTGGACTAGTGCTTGGAAAAGTCATAAAGGATGCAGAGGAGTTAGATCCAGATGATCTACACTCTCTTGCAAAGTGTCCAAGCCTTTGGCATTTATGACACCTCAACTTACTCTTGTCAAAACCAACATTGGTTTTGCCAGAGAGTCCTGGAAATTTCCTACCAGTCCTCTTGTAGAACTTCTGAGATCTGATATTAATCAAGGCCATTTGGGGCAGAATATCCATCTCTTCTAGATCATCATCAGCTATTCCTTTCAAATCATCCATGATAAAACATAAATTGTCACTATTACAGCCTGAGTGACTATCAACACCAACAAATGCATGATGTGAAATGTTTGAAGAGAAATCTATATGCTCATCAAATTACTTTCAGATGCAGCATATTCTGACTCATGACCAACCAAGGCTGTGTTCCCTGGTACAAAGTCATGAGTGAGCTTTCCTGATCATTCCAGTTTCTTTCTCTGCTCTATCTCTCTTTCAAATGTAAGTAGTTTCCCATGAAGTTGGGTGAGAGATAGTTTATCCAGATTTGCACTGGAGCGTAGGACAATAGTGTATGTGTCCCATCTCTCAGGCAGTGATATAAGGAATCTGTTGTTCATCTGGCTATTGGTATATTCATGTTCGACCATTTTTAGCTCAGAGATCAAACAGGAAAAACGCTCAAACTGTTGAGTCAGTGTCTCACCCTTCCTATGAGAGAAGGTTTCATATTGTTGGGCAAGGATTCTCTGTTGTTTGCTAAGACCTCATCAATTCCACCGAATTGTTCCTTCAGTGCGTTCCAGAGGTCATGAGCAATTTCATGATGCATAAGCCCTCAATAGATTTCATTCGGCAATGTCATGGCCCGAATTCCATGGGCTTTAGCATCAATCTCAAACAGTTTCTGATCATCATCTAAGTATTGTTCCTTCTTCTCGGAACCATTTGATTGGTTTCCGGATTGTTCACCATAGGCTTATGTGGACCATGTACCACTGATGTCCAACAACCTGAACTATTAACAGACAGGTGATGAAGCATTCTTCGTTGCCATATGTTATACTCAGTCCTAACCAACATCGGAGGCTTGGTTGAACAACCGGTATTGTGAGGGTCATTAGAAGGAGTAGTAATTCTCAGATTCAACCAAAATCAATTAAGTTTTAACAGATTTAGAACAGAACACAACAACCAAATTGAACCAAGAGAAAACTGAAAGCAATAAAACGAAAGTAGCAGAAATTCAATTTAACTATGACCGATTCTTGCAAATATGCCAATTCAATCAAATGTAGATATCGATTAGTAGTTTCGATGATCAGTTGTTAGATCGATCAATGATTAACCAGCTATGATACCAATTGTTAGGATCAGTGATCTACGTTTGATTGATTAGGAGTATTGCAGCGGAAATAGAACAATGAATTTAGACAATTCACAAGATACAGTTGATATTCAAAGTAAGAACAAACGATTATAGAAACAATTCTGCAAATCAAAGATTTCATTCAATACGCGCTTTCGTGGTGGCAAAATGTCACACTTACAATCAGGTCAATCATCCCTTATATAGGAATGTTGTGGTGGAGCATTCCTTATATAGGAGATGTGACGTCTGCTAATGTCACTTGATACTGACATCTAACACAATTATTCAAACTACTGAAAGTTAACACAACTACTGAAGATGTCAAAACAGCTGACATCTTCTTACAAAAATACTAACTGTTAAATGTCACTACAACTACTGAAAAGAAACTACTGAAACTACAACGACTGAAGAACATGTTCTTCAGTCGTTTTACAAATACTGAAACAAAAAGAAAACTACTCAAAGGAAACCATCACAACAACTAAAGAATGCTTCTTCAACTGTTGTAACAAGCTCTGAAGGCTTCAGTACTTGTACTTAAACTTCAGCTGTCGTCATCAGCTGATGTCTTCAGTCTTTGTACTTCAGCTGTTGATCTTCTGTACTTTGTTCTTCAGCTGTTGATCTTCAGACTTTGGTCTTCAGCTCTTGAAGTCTTCAGTACTTTAGTCTTCAGCTGTTGAAGTCTTCAGTACTTCAGTCTTCAGCTGTTGATCTTCAGACTTTGGTCTTCAGCTGTTGAAGTCGTCAGTACTTTAGTCTTCAGCTGTTGAAGTCTTCAGACTTTGTCAAAACAGCTGATCAAGTCTTCAGCAGTTGTTGTGATGTCTGTAGGACTTAGAGGTTTTTCTAATCAGGCTCATTGGTTCTTTTGGTCCAACATAAAACAACGATAAGCACCATCATGAAGATACCTTTTTTCCATATCGAGGCATAATTAGTTGAATACAACTGATTTCTTATCTGAACTCCTGATCTGACATCCCCAATGACATTATCTAGGGGATGATAGACATTTAGGCGTGATCCAAGAGTGGGGGTAACAGCTACCTCAAAATCAAGATTATGAACATTTGGTTCCGTATCTGAGACAGTAGGAGTGTGAGGTTTCGTAGACTCAGAGGCATCAACGTCAGATACTTGTGGACTTGCAATAGTAGGAACTTGTTGTTAGATCTAGGACTTAGAGGTCTAGATCAATTTGTATAGGCTTAGAACTTTAATCAATTCTTGTAATAAATATTTGTAGGGATAATTGCAGGTACAAACATTTTTTTTGGTGAATTTATGAAATTGACCAAGTGTAAGAAACATCTCCAGATGAACATTTTTTTCTTCCGTAGATATGTTTCTTACAAGTAACATTACATCTAAAGATCTTCTATGGATGAACAATTAGAACTGAAGAACAAGTTTGCTTCGGAAGTAAAAGTTTTCTACGGAAGAACAAAACGTCTACGGAAGAACAAGACCTCTACGGAAGAACAAATTCCTACGGAAGACACTATTCCTGTGGAGTCCATGTCAATAAGGCAGTTATGCGAATTCCAAGAAATCAATAAGGCAGTTATGCGAATTCCAAGAAATCCGATGATTCCTTATCTGACACAAACAAATCCCAAGAGATCCGGTGTTTCCTATAACAGAAACATCATTGTCTATTTATATGGATCCTAGGTTTCGATTCAAAGATGATTGTTTTAGAGGATTGATTGAATAGGAACAACAATATCAATACGACAATCACGATCTCTCAATCAAACCCTAGCAGTTGTCACATCATAACAAACTTTGATATCATTCATTCATTATTTTGTAATCATTAACATATTTTAGTGAAATACATATTATTCATTAATTGTGTTTCTCTTAGTGTGTGCTTGAATATTTATTGATAATTAAAGTTATTACAGACAATTAAACCAAATTAACATTGATTCCGCAAGCGTTGACTTGCCATCAACCGACACTGATAATTCCTTATTGCGATCCTTGGATTCACAGGTGGTATCAGAGCCAAGTGCTCATTGATTTAGATCAATTGATCTATCAGTTTTAGTTGTGTTTAATTGCTTTGAATCCTGTAGATTTGTCAGTTTTTGCTGTATTAGATCTACTTTTATTAAAAGAATTTTGTGTGAAACTTGTTTGTCGTTCAATTGCATTCAATTAGATTAACTTGTATCTATATTCAAATCAATTGAATAGCAGATCTAGTTGATCATTCTCATCAATTTACATCATGAGCAACTTCAGTGGATCATCTTACCAACCACCGAAGTTGGAAACAAAAGCAGACTTCAAGTCATGGAAAATCTAGTTTAGGAATCATGTAAACTATACTGTATCTGACTTATGGGCCTCCATCATTGAAGGTTCTTATATTCCACCCACCCATGGGCCGGATTATAACGACTAAAATCAACCATCAGTACTAACGATCTATCACCTGATGATGTCAAAAAGGTCAAAGTTGATATCAAAGCATACAGTTTGCTTAGTATGGCTTTACCTGAAGAGATATTGATTAGGTGTGAGAACTACAAAACAGCAAACTCCTTGTGGAAGATACTTCATACTCTCTGCGAAGGGAGTGATGAGATCAGAAGCATAAGGAAAGACACCCTCAGGTCATAATATGAAACATTTCATCATATTGAGGGTGAATCAATTCCTCAACAACTTCATAGATTCATGTAGTTGGTAACTGAGATGAATATTTTGGAGTTGAAATATACCAATGAGGAATTAAACAAGAAAATGCTCCACACTTTGCCAGAAAGTTGGAAGCAAATAGTATCCATGTTCAAGAACACAATAGATCTGAAGTCAAATGGTCTAGATACTCTGGTTGCAAAAGTGGAAGCTCTTGAAATGGATGAAAAATCAAGAAACAAGAGTGTGAGAACTCTTGTCTCACCCTATCACTTCAAAGAACAAATAATGTTGGAAGTGCATTTATTTCAACAATGAAAGTGATAACTCTTGTCCTTGGAGTGATAATGATGAGGAGATAGCTTTTATGCTTCTAAACCCTCAAAGAAATCATCTCAAGATAAAAATCAAAAGGATAAAGGAATAACTATTATGAGAAAAGATACAACTGCAGCAACAGCTAAGTCTTCACATTCAAACAATCAGTCAGAACCAATCACTATGATATTGGATTCTGAAGAACAAAAAGCAGCCTTTGTAGCTTTTAGTTCTAGTTTTCAAGCATATCTGGGAAGCTCTCTAACTTCAGCAGATATCTACCAACAAGACTTAGAAGAACTACATCCTGATGTAGTGGAAGAAATGGACCTACAATGGCAGATGGCAATGATTGCTTATAGAGCAAAGCAATATCTCAGGAGAAACAAGAACTTGGCAGTAGCTAGTAAAACATCAAAGATTGGTGTTGAAAAATCAAAGGTAAGATGCTTCAAGTGCAATCTCTATGGACAATTCTCCAGTGAATGCAACCAACAGTCATATACAGAGATGAGACAACATCAGCATCATCACTGAACCTCATCAACAATCAAACTCTCAAATATATCAGCACAGACATCACTGCTGCTTTAATAGACAATAGTGGAAATCCAGCAAAGAGAACTACAAGGAGCCAAAGTGGTACTGCTAACCTTTGTCTCTTCAGTTGTTTTCTTTCTCAAGTGGTCCCTCCAAACATCATTCCTGCTTTAAAAGACAATAGTTGGATTGAAGCTATGCAAGAACAGCTTCAATAGTTCAAAAAGCAAAAGGTATGCTCTCTAGTTGATCTGCTTGAAGGTCAACATCCTCTTGAAACTAGATGTCTATACAAAAACAAAGTAGATGATAGAGGGATTATTGTAAGAAACAAAGAAAGATTGATTACACAAGGATACACTCAAGAAGAAGGAATAGACTATCATGAAGTTTTTGCACCAGTTGCACGAATTGAGGCATAAGAGAGTTTTTGGCTTATGCATCATATAAGAAGTTCACTGTGTATCAGATGGATGTCAAGTGTGCATTCTTATATGGGAAGATTGATGAGGAGGTTTATGTGTCACAGCCTTCTGGTTTTGAATATCCTCATTATCCCTATAAGGTATACAAACTAGATAAATCCTTGTATGGTCTTCATCAAGCACCAAGAAAATGGTATAAAACACTATCATCTTTTTTGCTCAAGCATGGCTACAAAAGAAGAACTATTGAGGAGACACTCTTTCTCAAACAAGAACACCAAGATCTCTTAGTAGTTCAAATATATGTTGATGACAATATATTTAGTTCCACTAATAAGAGATTATGTGTAAATTTTGAAGAGCTGATGAAATCTGAATTTCAGATGAGTTCAATGGGTGAATTAACCTTCTTTCTTGACCTTCAAGTTCATCAAAAATCCAATGGGATCTTCATCAATCAAGAAAAATACATACATCAAATTCTGAAGAAATACAATCTTGCTAAAGTATCCTCATGCAAAACACCAGCATCAACAATTAATAAGATTATTCCTGATCCTTCTGGAAAATCTATTGATCAAAAATTATATAGACCAATGATAGGTTCACTTATGTATTTAACTGCCAGTAGACCTGATATTATGTTTGTTGTGTGTGTATGTGCTAGGTACCAATCTGATCCCAAGGAGTCTCATCTCAATGCTGTAAAAAGAATTTTTAGATGCCTCAAAGGAAAACCAGGACTTGGTCTTTGGTATCTAAAGGATAAAGACTTTACACTCTACTCATATTCAAAACAGTGACTATGGTGGATGTAACAATAACAGAAAATAAACAACCAGTGGATGTCAATTCATTGGACCAAGGCTAGTGTCATGGCAGTGCAAGAAACAAACCAATGTTTTTATATCCACATCTGAGGCTGAGTACATAGCTGCTTTAGCTGGTTGCTCTCAAGTTCTTTGGTTGCAAAACCAATTGCTTGACTATGGTTACAACTTCCTTTTAACTTCAATTTATATAGACAATTCTGATGCTATGTTTATAACATCAAATCCTGTGCAACGTAGTAAAACAAAACATATTGAGATAAGATATCATTTTCTGAGAGACTGCTCAGAAAAGGGTTTGATTAAGTTAGTCAAAGTGGATACAACAAATCAGCTTGCTGATTTATTTACTAAAGACTTTGACTCAGTCAGATTTAACTTTCTGGTTGAATCTCTAGGCATGATTAACTTAGATTAATCAAATTAAACAAACAAAATTTTATATGTAATGATACTTAAGCATGACATATGCATGGGAAATGATAGTAAACTATAGCTTTGCTTATTCCTGAATTCATAAATAACAATAAATATCAGCAAGTTTCTTGATATGTGAGTAGATTCATCTTGAGTGGAAAATAAACTGAGTGCATGCCAAACATAATGCTAAAGTGATTGTTTGTGGGAAACTTCATTTTGAGAATACAAGGTGAATCTTTTTCTGATGTGACAAATCACTCATCTAAACACATTATGTACCAACACTTTATAATAGCTATCTTTGCAAATCATACTCCCTCTGTTTTGTGTAAACAAAGACCTGGGTGTATGATCACCATACTGAAGTTTAGTTACAAATGGTGAAAAGATCATGATCCTCATCATCCCTCTGTTTTGTGTAAACAAAGACTTGGGTTAAAGGCACCTCTGTTTTATGTGAGTAAAGACTTGGTGACCTCATGATGATCATATCTAAGCTCTCAAAAGAATCCTATGTGATCAACTGAATACATGAAAATTTTATTAAAATCATTTTAAGCTTTCTTGTGCTAAATTGCCATTTATACAAAGTCAACAAGGTCCTAAAGCAATAAATGGTTCTAACCAATGGACTTGGACCATACAAACAACAATACTTCTCTGCATTGTGCTATCTTAAGCATGAGCAGAAGCTACAGTGCTATCTTAAGCAGTAGCAAAGCTACAATGCTATCTTAAGTAGCAGCAGAAGCTACAGTGCAATATTAAGCATCTGCAGAAGCTACAATGTGGAAAACTTAAATGTTTATCCGTAGATTGGTAAACTACGGATGGTCAAAGATCAACAAATATAATTTAATTTTAAATGTTCATCAGCAGATGTTGTTGATCCGTAGATGTTCTATGGAAGAATACGTTAAGGGTCCTATCTAATTAATGAGATAAAACTAATGTGTCTGAGAGTATAAATGATGTAGTCTGACTTCTCAAATTTATTATTTGCTTTTTCAACTCACTTTTCAGACCTAGAAAAACTCACTCTCAACTAACTTTTCCCTCCTCCATAGCATTTAAAATTTTACCACATCAAAACATTAAACAAACATATATCTGTGTCCCTAGTCTGTTGTTATTAAGGTAAAACATGTTGTAATGTTCAAGAATGAATTGCTTGATTCGTGTTTATCTCTTAACTGTTCATATTCTCATACCAATAATGTGATTCTAACAAAATATTCTTTTTATGATGAGATGGATAATCGATTTGAGAGAGAACACAATGTGTGTGCCTTCTTAAACCCTGACAATCCTGTTTCAGAAGGGTGTCAAGAAGTAATTAGATATTTAGGAAGATCAAGACTATCCTATGCCTTATCAGCAGAGTCTGTGATTTAACAATCACAAATTACTCATTTCTGGAACTCTGCATACGTAGAAGAAGATGGTGAAGTTATTGTTGCTAAGGTTAAAAATCGAAGGCTAAGAATCAATGAACAAACAATAAGAAGGGTTCTTGAGTTGGGAGATGTTGAAGCAGGACACCCTGATGTGTTTGAAAACGAATACATAGAGAAAGTTTTTCTCATGATGGGGTATGATGGTGATTTTGAAAAAAGGAGAAATCAAGAAAGGAAGACTTTGTAAGCCATACAGATTTCTCTGTCACACATATCTGAAGTGTATTTCGAACAAAAAATCTGGCGTTGATAGATTTTCAAGACATATCTCTTTTGGCATCATTGGTATTTTTGAGGGAAGAACCTACAATTACTCAAAGTACATCTTCAAATGCCTATGTGATCACATTAAAGTGCAGAAGGCTGATAAGATGTATATGTTTCCAAGGTTTCTTCAAGTGATCATTAATGCGGATCTACCTGGAACTTCTTTGGATGGTGGTGTGTTTGTTCAAGCACACCTTGGTAGATCGGTTCTGAACAAAATATCTGGAAAATACGAAGGAGGTGACATGGACATGTTTGCACACGTGGTTGATGCTGTTGCAAATATTCCTCAAGAGCTTGTGTGGGATATTCAACAAGAGGACTCTCAAGCCAATTCAGTTCAAGACACTTAATCACCTGTTATATCACCCATACATCATCAATCTCAATCATCCCTACCAAATTTACCAGCAAGCCAAAACACTAAACCAAACTCTTCCTTTCACCCTCTATCACAAAACAACCAAAACGCTGAACCAAACTCTCCCTTTCACCCTCTATCCCAAAATAGCCAAAACACTGAACCAAACTATCCCTTTCACCCTCTATCACAAAACAGCCAAAACATAGAGCCAATCTCTCCAATCCACACACCATCACCAAATCAGCTTCAAATGCAACCTTCTCAACAACCTCCAAATCCAGAAAATTCAGCCACTAAGAGCATTTACACTGGGGAGACAGAGTTAGCCTCACAAGCAAGTATAGTTAAACTGTCATTGTCCAAAACTAAATCCCCTGTACTCTCAAATAAAACTGAACCAATCTCTCCGGTCACTGATCATCATGAACAACAACAACCACATCAAGAACCAAAAGTTCATGTTATTGAAACCAGTTCAAGCTGGGCAGGTGAAGCACATAAAGAAGTAACAGATGATGAGATTGCTTCTCAACACGAGGAAAGAGAAGAAGAGGCAAACAATGTTGATGTGATTGCATATAATGAAGATGATCTAAGTGATAATGATACCCCTGTGAGCAAGAGTTATCTGGTTGCTGAGTACAACAAGCTAGTGCTGAAATTGAACAAAAGAAAGCAAAGAATACAGGAGTTGAAGGGAGTGATCAGAGAAAAGGATGAAGAGCTGATGAAACACGAAGCTAGAATAAAAGGCTGAGAGAAGATGCTCAATGCAACAATGAAGTCATTGATGCTCTACTTGATAAGGAGTCTGAGCTTAAACATTAAACATAAGCTGAAAAGGAAGAAAAAGAAAGGGTGATGATGAAGCTTGAACAAGCAAATAACTCTATTTATGCTCAATCAAATGTGATAAAAAGAAAAGAAGAAGAGATTGAGCAGCTCAAAATGAAGATCTGGGCATTAGAGTCAAATGCTGATGTTTCAACTGTTCAAACAAAACAATCTGTTGAGGCATCAAAAGAGTTAATTTAGTACTCAAGGAAGAGAAAGTATGTTGGTGATGCAGAGAAGAAGATGACAACTCATGAAAGTTCTTCCAAGAAGCAAAAGCTCATATCTTCTGAACACACACCTTCAGTAGATTTATCTACTGTGAAGTCTATCTCTCACTAGGATGATGACAGTGATGAAGGGTGGAAAGAGCTGATCAAGGAATACTTTCCAACGGATCAGAAAGTCTCAAAGGCTGATGATCTTCTGCCTTCAAAAGACATATTAGAAGAGAGGCCTGAATCAACCATGTTCATGACACTCATAAACCAAGGTTTTCTTTATGACATGGTTGAGAGGCTAAACATGACTGAGATGAAGAATCCGTTGAAAGAATTTGAGCTTGCGTGCTTTATGATTACAAATTGTGACTATGAAGCCTTCAGCACCTTTTCAATCCATCCAGAAGATAAAGAAGAAATTGGGACATTGTGACACAACTAAGCTGAGTGAATACAACATGACTTGCTAGTTACAAGGCCATAACTACAAACCTGATGAGCTTAAGGGAAGGTCAGTAGGAGAACTTAGAAGAACAATGGAGCATGTGATGAAAGTTGAGCTAGATACTGGTGTAAAATTCAGAACTGAGCCCCACATCCATCCTATGAGCATCAAAGCAAACTTCCTGCTGAACCTATAATAGTTGAACCTAAAGATCAGTACAAAGGGAAGGTAAAATTGATCAGAGAGCCAAGAGAAGTAATACCGGGCAAAGTATGGCCACTTTGCACTATAGTGAGGGAGATAACTCAACAAAAAAACACTCTGATACAACTAATAGACAACCTCACAACTCCCAGTTCTATGGAAGAGAACAGGATCATGGCCTGGAAATATGATCCAGACTGGGATTGTGCAATTATTAAAAGAACATCTGGAAGAGTTGAATACTTCCATGATGTATTTTCAGTGGTAAGTCTGCTAGAGAATGACATCAAAGATCTTCAAAGCCTGATCATTTGCAATTATCCAATTCACTCTAGAGGAAGAGACTTCTTAACTCTAGTAGGAAAGCTCAAGACTAAATTTAAGATGATATCCTCATAGAAGCTAAAACAGAAGATGCAGAGCATCAGAAGAGAATCAAAGAGCTTAAAAGATACAAGTCCAATGTCTCAAAATCTATAGATGATGAATTCTTGATGAGGGTTGGCTACAAAAGTAGAACTACAGCAGCAATCAAATGCATTGAAGGGACTCAATTCACTTACCCTATAACTGAATGGGGTTATGTTGAGAAAACAAAGGAGTTGGTCCTGCTAAGAAATGCTGAAAACAAGAAAGCTGACCAGATCAAGATCTTTGACCCTATGGAAATTAAATTACTTCATCCCAGCTACACCTCGTACCTTAATGACAAATTCTTTCCAAAGCTGGCTGATGAAAAAGCATAAAATGATTTGTTCCTGCATGTCCATGTGACACAAGTGGTTGACAAATTACATGCCAAAGCCTAGAAAAGAAGAAAATTCAATGCTGGACTGCTGAAGGGAACAACTTTTGATGAATTCATAGAACTAAGAATTTCAGAGCAAGATGAGCTAGAAGTGGTGATAATAACAATGTGTTACACACACTCACTACAGAGGAAGATGTTCTGGGGATAAGCTTTGAGACTTTGAAGAAGTTCAACAAGATGAAGATCAACTACAAGTATGATGATCAAAAGACTGGTGTATCTTACTTCTACAACAAGATCATTGCCAGAGTCAAGGAGCTTTCTATTTTAAAGGCTTGATTACAAGGATCTAAGCTAAGGATGATGTAGAGTCCTGTGATAGTGTGTTTAAGACATCATACATCATTTTGGCTGCTAACTCATCGTCAGAAGTGGAGAGAGGAATGTTGAAGGACTTGAAGAATCCATCATAGTCGAAAAAGGAGTGGTGTATCTCTGCACGTCGACGTTACACCACTCTTCTACTTGACCCGTTGAGTTGTTGTAAACTCTCTTATTCAGTATATTGTATCCTAGAAACATTCCCTTTTAGCCTTGTCACTAAACTTGCCTTCTTGAGTTTTCTTCAGTAGGGTGCACGGTGTGCCAACGGTTCGAGATACTCTAGATTTGGTTTACGTTATTGAAGTAACTCGTAACACCTCTTGCCATGGTGTTTGACTACCAGAACTCGATATAAGATGTAACACACATTTGCAACTGCCTCATTCCAAAATTGAAAAGTTACCATTATGGTCTAATAACCTAGCAAATTTTAAATCAATGATTTCCCTAAATTTATTAAAATTAGAACAAGCATGATTATTGAAAAGTTAAGTAGTTGAACTTAATTGAAAGGGTGCGGTTGAATCAGCCATCAAGGCAGTGTCTGACTTTTCTGGTTCTAGTGATTCTGGACTTGTTTAGCTTGTCCCTTCTTCAGGCAGGTGATCCATTATAGTTGAAGCTTCTTCAACATTTGACATCGCGAGTTCCACTGCAATATCACCTTCGCTTGCTGAGTCGTCATCTAGATCCTCAACACTAACAATGTTAGATTCTCCGGGTGACACAAATTGAAAGCTCCAAACTTGTCCTTCGTTATCGTGAGTAGTCAAGGCTTTAGGATCCTTGCTTGATGAGGTAGGACTGCTTGTGGGCTTATCCTGATGATTGAAGGATGAAAATGGATATCCATTTCCTATCTTCTTGGGCTTCACACACTCACATTTGAAGTGCCCCTTTTCCTCACAGTTAAAGCACGTAACTTTGGTCTTGTCAAAACCAAAAGTTGTGTCCTTAGTGGCAATCAGATTCTGTCCGGTCTTCTTGACAAACTTTTTAGCTCTCCGAACAGCACTTGCTAAGGCCCACATGATGTCCATTCTCTCTAGCTCTGTCTCGTCTACCTGCCCGAAGACCTCATCTGCCAGATGGCAGTTCCCAATCTTCCCAGCAACTAGTCCGTCATAGGAGTGAACGACCGCTGCTAAGAGATCCATGTGTTCCTTTGCTCCCTCCATTGTAATCTTCCTGAGATGCTCAGTCTTCAGTTTTGTAGCATTGGCTTTAGGTGCTATGCATTGAGTACGAGACGACCCTGACGTGTCAGATGCTGAAGTAGTAGCGTGAGATGGACCAGCTAAACTCGACACAAATGCCATTTGAAGTGTCGCTCCAGATGTTTTGGCTTGTGTAGTTGAGTTGTACAGTGCCAGATTCTAATCATATGATGACTTTTGGTCCATGTACTTCATCCTCAACTCTTCCTCTCTCTGCTTCAGAATGAAATCGTTGTTATCTAACTTCGCCAGCAAATCATTCTGTCTGAGGTTGGAGACAAAAGAAACCCACTTCTCCGGCAACCCGTCTACAAAGTTTAAAACTTTGTCTTCCATAGACGTGGTGACTCCATGGGTGTGTAGCTCACTCATTAAGTGGTAGAACCGGTCAATAACATCGTCCAAGCTCTCCTTTCCCATTGACAAGAAGTTTTCAAACTCCTTCTTCAACACTTTAGCCTTTAGAGCTTTTAACGATGCATTTCCTGCATACCTCTTTTCCAATGCATCCCACAACTTCTTAGCTTGCTTGTTCTCAGAAATTGATGGAAGATGTCCTTAGGAATTGACTGAGTTAGCAATGCATATACTTTCATCTTTGCATTGTACTTTACTTTTTGGCCATCCGTCATACCACTTAAGGTAGGTTTGACTCTATCCGCACCTACAAGCATGCTATATCCTGTCTCTATTGACTCCAACAGATTGGGATCTACTCCATTTAAGTAAACCTCAAATCTTTGCTTCCATTATGGGTGATCATCTAACTTTATTAACTTAGGGGGCTTGTTATGATTTCCCAGTTCATTTTCTAGAAGCAACAAATTTTGAATCTTAGAATCCCTTCCTACGGTGAATGCTTAATATTGATCCTCCATTATTATTGACTTTGGTCTTTAGAACAAAACTGTGTTACTTATGCGAATGAAGGTGTCCGATTGGACAATCGTGTGATTGACCAATGCGTATGGCTCAGACATGCGAATGAACCAATGCGGATGGCTAACTCGTGCAAATGAAGGTGTGCGATTGAACAAAGCGACTAGGCAATTCAGTCGTACGTTAGGATGACCGACTGAGTCCAATGGTGCGTATGAGAGATGCGTATGGATTCGGTCATGCGATTGAGTCAATCACACGACTGAAGCTGCTGAATCTTGAGAATTCGAAGGTTTATGGTATTTTGACACACAAACACGAATTTCTCAAGAACCCTAATTGTCGTATGTTGGAAAAACGTTATCTTTATGACCTATAGACGTCCAAAACAACGTCTGACACAAAAATATAGCATTTTTGCGTAATAAGATGATTTGTATATCAAAATCGATTGAATCACACGTAAATCAAGAGCCAAAGCTCTCATACCACTTGTTAGGGACAGTGTACTGGACGGAGTACTAACTGATTCACGTGTATACCAACTCAAATAGTGCGGAATCCTATTTGATTGCCGATCCAATCAGTGAGAACGTTAACCCGGTCGATATAAGATTAAACTAAATGTTAAGAATGAATAGGAATCAATCGAGAACGATCTATGAACTTGGATTGGCTTTCTTAGACGTTCTGGACGGCTAGGGTACGAGTAGGAGTCGAATTCTTCAAAGTGTTATGTTTTTCCATGAATTAAGTGGTATTTATAGGTCAGAGTTGGTCAATCGTACGACTGGAGCATTAGCATGGTCAGTCATGCGACTAAAGCATGCGACTAAGTCAATCACACCACTGAAGGTTCAGTCGTGCGACTGAGTCATCCGTATGTCTCAATTGTGCGACTGATTCAGTCTCTTGGTTCAGTCGTGCGATTGGCCCATTAGCATGAAGTGCTCATGCATATGGTCCATTATCATGGTCCATTCACATGAAGACTTCATACGACTAAGTTAGAATATGTTTCTCAATCATTACTTGACTAGGATCTATTCAACAACCATAAACCTATATAGTTGGTTCAATATGCGTTAATAAATATATAATAAAACATACACTGAAACATTAGACATTAAGATCAACATCCATGTAAATATGTTTCATTCAACTCATTCGTTTCATTACATTTAGGACATGACAGACATATTACATTAAGACCGTAAACTAGGTACATATGGATCAACAAGTTGCTTGCTTTGATGTTGAGACATTCATAAAAGGAGTGTGCTCTAATTATGTATGCCTTGACCTTTTAGGAGAATCTTCAATATTGATAACTTGATTCTTTGTGGAACCCAAATACTTCCTCTTCCTTGAGTATAAGATCAGAGGCTTCAAATATTCAGCAAGTTTCTTTGGTTGATTTGATTCGAGAGCACATATTTTCATCTTTAACCGAACACTCTCTTATTCTTTTCTTCTTAACAGAGCTGATTGATCGTAGAGAGAGTATTCATTTGATTGACCTTCAGCCTTAGCTTCTCATTTTCACTCTTCTCAGCCTTTACTAATTCTTTGACCTCAAACTCTTGTTGAAGTAAGGAACCAATCATTTCACTATTGCACTTAGCATCTTCACTTAAGCTTTTGATCCTTGCTTTAAGCTATATTAGTAGATCATTCTTTTTTGATATTATCCCTTTCAGCTCTTTAATCCTTTGCTTTACGAAGTTAGACATCACTACAAGCTTCTTATACTCAGCCACCAGGTAGCTTTTGCTTAATGGGATATCATTATCACTCATATCATCTTCATCATATGCAATCACTTCCTTATAATTATCTTCTTCTTATTGTTGATAAGCAATTTCATCTTTATGATCTTTAGTATGAGCCACACTTGCTAAACTGGGGCATTCATCCTTTGATTCATCATGCTCATCATGTTGTGGTTGTTGTTGCTGCTGATTGACAAAGATTGGAGAAACTAGTTCAGCATCATTTGAGTGGACAGGAGATTCAGTCTTGGATAATGATAACTGAACAATACTAGCGTGAGAGATAGTGTTTTAACTGGCTGAGGGAGATTGTTGAGAGTGAACAGAGTGAGTGGGTGAGATGGGTTGAGTGTTTTGATTTGTAGGAGAAGGGGGTTGTGTAGATTGATGTTGTTGCTGAATGGGTGATAGAATTTGTGAGTGTGTGGCTTGAATAGAGTTGGTTGATGAGTCTTCCTCTTGATCTTCCCACACAAGCTCTTGGGGAATATTGGCAATAGAATCTATTACATAAGCAAACATGGGCATGTCTTCACCTTCATGCTTCCGGATATTTTATTCAGAACAGATCTACCTAGGTGTGCTTGAACAAACACATCACCATCTATAGCAGTCCCAGGCAGATCAGCATTGATGATCAGTTGCAGAAACCTTGGAAACGTATACATCTTGTCAGCCTTCAGTACTTTGATATGATCACATAAGCAGTTGAAGATGTACTTTGAGTAATTGTAAGTTCTTCCCTCAGAGACACCAATAATGCCTTGAAAATCTGTCAAGTCTAGATTTCTTGTTTGAGATGCACTTAAGATAAGTGTGGCAGACAAATCTGTATGGCTTGCAAAGTCTTCCTTTCTTGATTTCTCCCTTCTCGAAGTCACCATCATACCTCATCAAAAGAAAGACTTTCTCTATGTACTCATTACATGAGGGTGACCAGCTTCTACATCTCCCAACTCAAGAACCCTCTTATTGTTTGTTCATCTACTCTTAGTCTTTGATTCTTCACATCAGCCACAATAACTTGATCATCTTCTTCTATTTGGGCGGAGTTCCAGAAATCAGTTATGTGCGATTTTTGAATCACAGGCTCTGATCATATGGCATAGAACAACCTAGATCTTCTTAGATATCGGATAACGTGTTGACACCCTTCTGAGACAAGGTGGTCAGGGTTTAAGAAAGCACACACATTGTGCTCTCTCGCAAATCATTTATCCATCTGTTCATAAGAATAAAGAAGATTTTGTTGGAATCACATTATTGATATGAGAATACGAACATCTGTGACATTGTACGAGAATCAAACGGTTCGTTATCGAACATTACCACATGTTTTACCTTGAACACAGTCATTTGAGAGCATAAATATATGTTTGTTTGATGTTTTAATTTGGTAGTTTTTGAATGTTATAGAAAGGGGAAAAGTTTGTTGAGTGTGTGTTTTTCTAGGTCTGAAAAAGTGAACTGAAAAAGCGAATAATGAGTTTTGAAGTCCAAGAACTTCATTTATACTTTCTCACACACATTAATTTTATTATTTAATGAAGTGGTACCCTCAACAATTTTTTGTTCTAAGTTATTCCGCAGATCATCTACGGATTCCATAAATCATCTGCGGATGTCTTAAGAACTTCTACTCATGAAGTATAACTTAAATACCAAACTATGAAATTAAATTGTATTTGTTGATCTTTTCTCATCCGTAGTTTACCAATCTACGGATAGACATTTAATTTTTTTCACACACTGTATTTTCTGCTGATGCTTAAGACAGCACTGTATCATCTGCTAATGCTTATAGAACACTTGTGAAGAAAAACTTATTTTGTTGCATGGTCCAAATCTAGTGCTAAGAACCATTTGTTGCTATTGGAACTTGTTGACTTTGTATTCATAACAATTGAGTACAAGAAAGCTTAAATAATTTAAAAGAAAACTTCATGTATCGAGGAGCTAAGTTGGTGCTCAAGTTCCAATTCCTTCAAATTATTAATGAAATAGACAAAGTTGTTGATTGATGAACTTATTTTCATGAATTCTACTCGCCCTAAATTTGTGATTAATGATGACAATATGCATTTATCATAAATTTCTAAAAAGAATATCATGAGTCTTATTTAACTATACGATGTATACACATATGATGGGATCATAGTATAAGACTAGGCCTCTTCTGATGAGTTATTTTCTTGAATTGATACCTGAAAATAGTTCTAATTGCAAGTATATTGTCCACTTAAATCCATACAAGAACTAATGTATCAACTAGGCATGTTGTTTATCATGTTTTCATATTGATTAGGAAATAACTGTTATGGGCGTTACATTCAATTTACAAAGATTGTGTCCTCCCTTTGCAAGTCAAATCATCACTTTTTCACACTAATAACTATGTAGTTTAAGTTATAAGTTCTATCTTGATATGCATTTGACATCTCATTAATGTATTGATATAACAACTCTTGATAAATGTACATAGGATTCTTTTGAGAGATTAGATAAGATCATCATCAGGTCACCTGGTCTTTACTCACGTAAAACGGAGGTGCCTTTAACCTAGGTTTTTGTTTACACAAAACAGAGGGATGATGAGGATCATGATCTTTTCACCTTTGATAACTGATATACAGTATGATGATCATACACCCAGGTCTTTCTTTACACAAAACAGAGGGTGTATGATTTGCAATGATAGATATTATAAAGATTCAGTACAAAGTGTGCTTAGATGAGTGATTTGATCATATCAGAATAAGACTCACTTTGTATCCTCAAAATGAAGTTTCCCACAAACAATCATTTGAATTATGTTTAGCATGCACTAAGTGTAGTTTCCACTCAAGATGAACCTAGTCATATATGAAGATTTAATGATATTTAAAAATTCAGGAATAAGCAAAGATATAGTGTACTATCATTTCCCATGCATATGTCATGTTGGAGCAGAATTAGACACATTAATTTGTTTGTTCAAATTGATTAATCTATGTTAATCATGCCTAAAGACTCAATTAGAAAATTAAATCTGACTGAATCAAAGGCTTTAGTGAATAAACCAGCAAGCTAATTTGTTGTATTCACTTTGACTAAGTTAATCAAACCCTTTTCTGAGCAATCTCTTAGAAAATGATATCTTATTTCAATATGTTTTATTTTACTATGTTGCATGGGATTAGTAGTTATAAACATAACAACAGAATTGTCTATGTAAATTGAAGTTTGATGGAAGTTGTAACCATAGTCAAGCAATTGGTTTTGCAACCAAAGGACATGGGAACAACCAGCTAAACAGTTATGTACTCAGCCTCAGCTATGGATACATGGACATTGGTTTGTTTCTTGCACTGTCATGATACTAGTCTTGGTCCTATGAATTTTCATCCACCAGTTGTGGATTTTCTATTACTATTACAACCACCATAGTCACTGTCTGAGTATGAGTAGAGTGTAAAGTCACCATCCTTTGGATACTAAAGACCCAGTACTAGCTTCCTTTGAGATATCTAAAAATCCTTTTCACAACATTCATATAAGACTCCTTTGGATCAAATTGGTGCCTAGCACACAAACACAACAAACATAATGTCAGGTCTACTGGTAGTTAGATACATAAGTGATCTTATCATTGATCTATATAATTTTTTATCAATAGATTTCCCTAAAGGATCACGTACAATCTTATCAATTGTTGATGCTGGTGCTTTGCATGAGGATACATCAGCAAGATTGCATTTCATCAAAATTTGATATTTGTATTTTTCTGGATTGATGAATATCCCATCTGATTTTTGATGAACTTGAAGACCAAGAAAGAAAGTCAATCCACCCGTTGAACTCATCTGAAATTCACATTTCATTAGCTCTTCAAAATTTACAAACAGTCTCTTATTAGTTGATCCAAATATAATGTCATCAACTTATATTTGAACAACTAAGAGATCTTAATGTTCTTGTTTGAGAAAGAGTGTCTGATCAATGGTTCCTCTTTGGTAGCCATGCTTGAGCAAGAAAGATGATAATGTTTCATACCATTTTCTTGGTGCTTGTTGAAGACCATACAAGGCTTTATCTAGCTTGTATACCCTATGTGGATAATGAGGATCTTCGAAACCAGGGGGTTGTGACACATAAACTTCCTTATCAATTTTCCCATACAGGAATGCGCACTTGACTTCCATCTGATACATAGTGAACTTCTTATATGATGCCTAAGCTAGGAACACTCTTATGGGTTCAATTCTTGAAATTGATGCAAAAACTTCATCATAGTCTATTCCCTCTTCTTGTGTGTATCCTTGTGCAATCAACCTGGCCTTATTTCTTACAATGATCCCTCTACCATCAAGTTTATTTTTATATAGCCACCTCATACCAATAGGATGTTAGCCTTCTGGTAAATCAACAAAAGACTATACTTTTTACGTTCTAAATTATTAAAGCTCTTCTTGCATAGCTTCAATCTAGCTATTGTCCTTTAAAGCAGCAGTAATGTTTGGAAGAACAATTTGAGAAAGAAAATAACTGAAAAGAGAAATGTTGGCAGTACCATTTTGACTTCTTGTAGATCTCTTTGTAAAATCTCCAATGATGTTGTTGACCGGATGAGTCTTATTGATTTTTGTTGATGGAATTGATTCAACTGGAATACATGATTCCAGGTTAGTCATATTTATTGGTGCAGACTGGTCCAAACCAGCTTGAGAGTGTAGGAAGTAGTGAAACTGTTTAACATGTGGTGCTGAATGATCTTTAGTAGCTTGACAATCAGTAGCATTATGATTGTCTTATACAAGAGCTGTAGTGGCTTGTCTAGAATGAGTTTGCTCTTCTGTAGGAGTTATAAGAACTTCTCCGGAATCATTTATCTCTTCCGTAGAAGTTATTGGAACTTCTCTGGAATCATTTATCTGTTCCGTAGGAGTTACAACAACTTCTCCGGATGATAAGTGTTCATTTCCACATGCAGTGTTAGTATGTGCTGCTGAAGTGTTTCCACCTGAGGAGGTGTGTATCCTTGGAGGATGAGCAGATAATGTTACTTCATTCATATGAGGTGGAACAAATGGATAACATACTTCATGAGATCCTGTAGTGTTCAAATAATCATAGTTAAATGAATCAGTCAAAGCATTAATGTCAAACAGCCATGATGAACCTTTAACTGATTTAGTGAATATAGATTCATCAAAGGATACATTAGGAGTGTCTTCCATAATGTTAAGTTATCAAATATAATTCTACAAGATTTAGTTGTTGAAGAATATCCAACCAAGAAACCATCAAATGCTTTTTCAGAATATTTTCCTAATGACTCTTTTATGTTTAAAACAGATACATGACACCCAAAACTCTAAGATATCCTATGTATGGTTTTCTTTTAAAAAAGAGCTCATAAGGAGATTTGTTGTGTTCTTTGACAATTAATGTTCTGTTTTGAACTTTGCATGCAGTATTCACTACCTTAGCCCAAAATGTGATGGGCAATTGTGAATCAGCTAGTATTTGTAAGGCCTCGTTCCCGAGATGCTTACATCTGGTCAATCATCGCACGTGAAACGTATAATTACATTTAATTTTCATAAAACATCGCAGCGGAACATTAAAATAACTTTTCATTTCATAATAAATGCTTTTGCAAGTTAATACAACCATTCATTACACATCTTCATTAGGTCCCATTACAATGCAAAAACATTAACAAAAGAATGCCATCCAAAATGTCAAGTAGCTGCCCCATGCCATCCTCAGCAACCTTACCTGCCAACTAGAAAATGCATAAAAAGTCAGCATTGCTCAGTTGTAGGGGTTTGTTAGAACACAAGACATAGTTTAACCACTTAAACTTTGTAAAACGCAGCGGAGTTTGACATTATTACATTGTTTGTAAGCTTAAAAACATGTTCTATTTGATGTTTTAAAGTGTGAACAAACCCAAGAACAAAGGGGATCTTTTATGTGAATAAACAAGCTATGAACATAATGAAAGTGTACATAAAATCACAGCTACATGAAGCTGTGATTAACTAGCTTTCTCCAGCTGAAATGTCGACCAAGGTAGAGGGATTAGATGCTAAAGCTTCGGCCAAGTCTCCAAGGAAGGATCCCACAAGCTAGTATACACCAAGCACTATCACAAATCACCTTAGATGCTAGGATTGGACACCAAAACGAAGGGAAACTCTTCTGGAAAAACCTTTCAGCCGAGTTCTCTTCAAGAAGAACAAGGAAACCCTTTCTTGTGTTGTTCTATTGCATGTGTGAGAGAGAAAATGAGATGGAGTGAATGTGTATCTAATGTGTGTATGTTTTCAAGGATATCAACAAAACCAAGAGGAGGCCATCCATAATGGGCAGCCAAAACCTTATTGGCTTTATTTGATTCCCCCCAAAAGTTAAATGAAATATTAACACATTAACAAGTCATTCATTTTTTTAGTTGTTCATTCAATAAACCTTTTATTAGAATAACACATACACACGCACTAATTATTTGATGTTATTAAATAACTTAAATAACATTACAAACAATATCTATGAACAAAATATCCATATAAATTATTCAATCTCGTATGAAACTTATTTAGAAAACCCATTTTCTAAATTGGTGTTATTATTTAATTGCATGATCATATCATCAATTGAATAATTGCCGGTGATTGCAAAGCTTGTTATTGGGTATAACCCGACTTGGATCATGACATACTAACCGCATCAATGTTCTATGTATCTTGGGCATATAGAATCTAACAATCTCCCACTTGCCCAGGATTCATAGAAGATTGATGCAAGCAGTAAATACCGCCTAACAACGGTTTACTACCCTTAATACGCATGACTTATAGCCATTCAATAACATCATCTTATTCAAGTATCCTACTTGAAATGATTTAGGTGAATCAATCATCTATCCTTTTGTTACACATGTCATGTTAAATCCAAGAACACAGAGTGATCATTCCTTGTTGATTTAACTTATCAGGCCTTAGACATCTAACTCTCAACGCATAAGAGGAACAAATTCCATCTTGACTACATACGTCTCTCACAACACCTCGTGTCATACCTCAACATACCCTTATGTATTGTCCATTATTTTAGGGCAGTGAAGAATCAACTCAAGGCATAATACTTTGTGAATATCAAAACCCAATATGTATCTCAGGTCGGAGGATACCAAATGATATTCGCCTTTACTCAAAATTACTTATGATCAATCAATAAGATTCCATGTATGAAAGTTTGAGTTGTGGGTTAGTCCAATATTTGTATCCCACAAATATCTATGAACCATGGTAGCAACCCATTGCTCTATATTCATCCTTATGAATATCAACCAATGCAAGTTCATAATAATCTTACCCTCACACTTTTCCCACAAGTATGAATGATTACGGACATTTAGAGTAAACAATTTACTCATGGATTAAACATGCTAAATAGGAACATTAATTGAAACATTATAACGAAATAATTTTATTCAAATAATAGAGAGTTCCACATATCCAAATACAAAATTACAGATCAAATCCAATCACTAGAATATCGAAGTCCCATGGCACAAGTATGACCTTCATGCTTTGCCTTTTCAAGGAGCTTCGTTAGAGGATCCGCAATGTTCTGATCCGTGTGAACTTTGCGAATACATATCTTTCCTTTTTCAACTTGTCTCGTATGTAGTTGAATCTCCGCTCAATGTGCCTAGTCTTTTGATGAGCACGAGGTTCCTTGATTTGAGCAATCGCACCCTCGTTATCACAAAAGATCTCTAGGGGGCCCTGAATGGAAGGGACAACCCCGAGATCGGCAATGAATTTCTTCAACCATGCAACTTCTTGAGCTGCCAATGAGGCGGCGACATATTCTGATTCTGTAGTTGATAGAGCCACCACATCCTGTTTGGAGCTCTTCCAAGAGACCGCTCCTCCATTCAGAATGAAAATATATCCTGACTGTGATCGTGAATCATCACGATCTGTTTGGAAACTAGCATCTGTGTGACCTTTTACAACAAGTTCTTCATCACCAGATCCATAGATTAGGAACATATCTTTTGTCCTCCTTAGGTACTTAAGTATGTTCTTAACAGCCATCCAATGACTGTTTCCAGGATTTTGCTGGTATCGGCTTGTCATGCTTAAGGCGCATGACACGTCCGGTCGAGTGCATATCATTGCATACATGATGGATCCAATAGCTGATGCATATGGGATTGCCTTCATTTTATCTTGCTCATCCTTTGAGCTAGGACATTGAGTCATACTCAATATCGTTCCTCTTTGAATAGGTACGGTACCTTTCTTAGAGTTGTCCATCTTGAACCTTTTCAAGATTTTATCAATGTACTCAGTTTGATTCAAACCAATCAACCGCCTCGATCTATCCCTATATATCTTTATTCTCAGATTATAGGCGGCCTCACCAAGATCCTTGATGGCAAAACAACTTCCAAGCCAGGTTTTTACACCTTCCAAGGATGGAATGTTGTTTCCAAATAGTAGTATGTCATCAACATACAATACTAGGAAAGTGATGATGCTCCCACTAGCTTTCTTATATACACAAGCTTCGTCAGCGTTCTTGATGAATCCGAATTTAATTATTTCTTCATCAAAACGGTGATTCCAACTTCTCGATGCTTGTTTCAATCCATAAATTGATTTCTTTAACTTGCATACTTTATCAAGATGTTTTGGATTGACAAAACCTTCAGCCTGAATCATGTAGACATCTTCCTCAAGATATCCATTTAGGAAAGTGGTTTTGACATCCATTTGCCAAATCTCATAATCATAATGAGCAGCTATGGCAAACAATATCCTTATAGACTTTAGCATAGCAACAGGTGAGAAGGTTTCATCATAATCAACCCCTTGAGTTTAAATGAAACCCTTTGCTACAAGTCTAGCCTTATAAGTATCCAAGTTTCCATGCCTATCGGTTTTCTTCTTAAAAACCCACTTGCTTCCAACTACTTTGGAGTTAAGAGGTGGTACAACCAAGTCCCATACTTGATTGTCGTGCATGGATTGCATCTCAACACTCATGGCCTCGAGCCATTTGTCACAATCCGAATTGGTCACTGCATCCTGATATGTGGTTGGTTCATCAGAGTCTACCACATAACATCCATCCATGAAAAATCCGTATCTTTCAGGTGGATTACTAGTTCTACCACTTCTGCGAACGTTTTTTGTGTATTGATCAACCATTTGATCATCTTCAACATCCTCATGTTGAGTGCTAGTTTCAACCAAACATGCATGGGGTTGTGGTTCTTGATCCTCTTCAAGATCCACTTTTCTACTGTTAGTTCCTTCCATAAGGAACTTTGCTTCTAAGAACTCACCCTTTCTGGCAACAACACCTTTTGTTCCAGTGGATCATAGAAATAATATCCCATAGAATCTCTAGGGTATCCAACAAAGATACACTTTCTGGATCGGACTTCCAATTTGTTTGGGGTGGGAGTCTTAACGTAAACCTCACAACCCCAGACCCTTAAGTATGATAGGGATGGAACTCTTCCATGCCATATCTCAAAAGGTGTCCTTTCCACCTTTTTGGTTGGGGCCATATTTAAAATACGGGCCGCGGAGAGCAAAGCGAAACTCCAAAATGATAGAGGTAATGTGCTTCTAGCCATCATAGATCGGACCATGTCCAATAAGGTTCGATTCCTCCTCTCAAACACACCATTATGTTGTGGTGTTCCGGGTGGAGTGAGTTGTGAGACAATCCCACAAGTCCTAGGATGATCTTGAAAAGCATCATTTAGGCATTCACCTCCTCTATCGTTGCGGAGAACTTTAATCGACTAGTTGAGTTGATTTTGTACTTCATTTTGAAAGATCCTGAACATTTCAAAACCTTCATCTTTGTGTCTTAACAGGTACACATACCCATAGCGACTATAATCGTCGGTAAAGGTAATGAAGTATTTTTCACTATTCCTAGTCATTGGATTAAAAGGACCACATACATCCGAATGTATGATTCCTAATAAATCTTTTGCCCTTTCGTTAGTTCCACTAAAGGGTGCCTTAGTCATTTTACCTTGTAAACAAGATTCACACACATCAAATGAATCACATTCACTTGTTTTTAAAAGACCATTCTTTTGTAGTGTTTGAATTCTTTTTTTGTTTGTATGACCAAGATGACAATGCCAAGATAGGTATCACTCAAATCCAACTTGAGTTTCTTGGTGCTAGTTTGGTACAATGAACTATTTAAAGTATTTTCATGAACCAATTCATAAATACCATTTAAAAGTAAACATATCATTAAAAGAAACATGAATATCTTTTTCAACAAATGATAATACATATCCAAATTGTTTTAACAGGGCTACAGAGATAATATTCCTAGTCAAACTAGGAGCATACAAAACATTGATCAAAATTACTTCCAAACCATTTGGAAAGTTTCAACATGTAGTCACCACGGGCTTCAACTTGAACTTTAGCCCCATTGCCCATGTAAAGGCTAACATCCCCTTTCTTGAAGTTACTACTTCTTTTGAACCCCTATAACAAATTGCAAATGTGAGTTCCACATCCGGTATCTAATACCCATGTGTTAGAGGATATCATGTTTAAATCAATATGGATCATGTATATTGTACTAGAGGTTTGCCCAGCATCCCTCTTTGCTTTCAACTCTTGGAGATGGACGGGACAATTTCTTGCCCAATGTCCAATCTCCCCACACTTAAAGCATGGGTCATTAGTAGCAACCTTTTGCTTCTTCTCCTGTGGTTTGGGTGGCACCCTTACCACCCCTTTCCCTTTTCCCCAAACGGGTCCCTTGCCCTTGGAAACCTTTGCCTTGGGTGTGGGATGAGGCCTTTTCTTGTTCCCACCTTCATTGATGGTGAGAAGGGGTAAAAGCCTTTTACCCATGCCCGCCTCGGCTGTTTTGAGCATTGAGTGAAGCTCACCAATGCTTTTGTCCCAAGCATTCATGTTGTAATTCAACCAAATGTCTCGAACTTCTTGGTAAGGCCATTAAGGATCAAATCCGTGGCCATTCCTTCGAGACAGGACAATTAAGCCTCTCGAGACGATCAATATGACTTTTCATCTTAAGTACATAAGATGATACTGATTGGTTGTCGTCCATACGACATGCACGGAGTGCTCGAACCGTTTCGTAGCGCTCAACCCTGGCCTGCTGTTGGAACGTTTCCTTCAGCTGGGTTATCATGTCATAAGCTCCGTGATGTTCATACTCCTTTTGGAGATCCGGAGTCATGCTCGCTAGCATGAGACAAGACACTTGGACGGAGTCCTCAGTGTACTTAAGCCAATCGTTATAGGTCTCCTCATCATCCTCAGCAGGTTGATTGGGGATAGGGTCATCTAAAATATATGATCGTCTCTCTTGCTTGAGAACGATTCTCAAGTTTTGATACCAATCAATGAAATTGTTATGATTTAGACGTTCCTTTTGGAGAATCGCTCGTAATGATTGGGCGGACGCGGATGAATTATCATGATTATCATTATTTGTGGCCATCTACAAAGTTTAACAAAGATTAATTTTTTATTTTCGATATGGTAATTTTTTAATAATAAATACCTTTTATGGTGTCATTTAAATTATGGTTAGGCGACCTTTATCCCATTTGCATTTTTACGGCTAAAACACGTTTAACCTAGAAATTTTCGCATAACAGCAGCTTCAGTCGCACGAGTGAGCCATTCGCACGACTGGACTCATTCGCATTGCTCAGTCGCACGATTGGACATAGTCGTATCTCCATTCGTACGATTGAACCGTTTGGTTGCACGGTTCATATGCATCAGATTCATTCGCACGACTGAGCTAATCACTTAGTTCAGCCGCACGATTGAACCAGTCGTAGAGTTCATACGCACGACTGAGTATTCATACGCACGCGAAGTCCATTCGCACCCTTCAGTTGGCCGAGTGAAAATTGCTTATTAGACTTAAAGTTATTTACAATGGAATATCAAATTTCAGCCTTTACTGTTGGGAAGGACTCTAGGATCCAGAACCTGCTGCTACTTAAGAGTGAGGTGGGTAATCATAATAAACCACCAAAGCTTTTGACGTTAGATGAGTTTCCCCACTGGAAACAACGTTTTGAGATCTACCTTAGTGGAGTGGATCCGAATCTATGGGAGGCCATCGAGATTGGATATAGTACACCGGTGGGAGCCGATGGAGTAAAGTTAACCTTAGGAGGGATGACAGACGCGCAGAAAGTCATATATAATGCAGAGAAGAAGGTCTATGCATTGATTACGTAATCTATCCCTAAAGAGATATTCCACCAGTACTCAGAGAATAAGCAGTCCAAGAAACTATGGGATGAGCTAGAGAAAAGGTACGACGGGAATGCATCATTGAAGGCAATCAAGGCTAAGGAGTTAAAGAAGGAATTCGACAACTTCTCATCGATGGGAAACGAGAGTTTGGACGATGTTATAGATAGACTCTACCATCTGATGAGTGAACTGCATACACATGGAGTGGCTACTACCATGGAAGAGAAAGTTAATAATTTTGCAGACGGATTGCCTGAAAAATGGGTTTCATTCGTGTCTAATCTTAGACAGAATGGAATGTTTTCAAAACTGGATATTAATGACTTCATTCTTAAGTTGCGAGAAGAATCACTTAGAATGAAGTACAGAGCTCAGAAGTCTACGTACAATCAAAATCCAGCTTTATACAATGCCACTCCTCAAGCTAAGACATCTGGAGCACCCCTCCAGACTGCATTTGTGTCTAGCTCATCGAGTCCTACACATGCACCTTCTTCACGTTCAGAAATGTCAGGGTCCTCTTGTACCCAATATATTGGATCTGAAGCAAATGCTACTAGACTGACACCGAGAACCTCGGTAATGTGACTGTGGAATTAGCTCGAGAGCAAATGGATCTATTAGCAGCAATGGTCCATTCCTATGATGAACTTGTTGCTGGAAAGACTGGAACTGCCATCTGGCAGACGAGGACTACGAGCAGGTGGACGAAATGGAGCTTGAGAGAATGGACATAATGTGGGCCTTAGCAAGTGCTGTCCGGAGGGCGAAGAAGTTTGTGAAAAAGACTGGACAGAACTTGGTTGCTACTAAGGATACCACCTTTGGCTTTGACAAGAGTAAAGTGACCTGCTTTAGCTGTGGTGAAAAGGGGCACTTCAAGAGAGAATGTGTGAAGCCAAAGAAGACTGGGAACAGGAACCCGTTCTCATCCTTCACTCGTCTAGACAAGCAAACTACCAGTTCTACTTCCTCAAACAAGGACTCAAAAGCCTTGACTGCTCATGATGATGAAGGACAGGATTGGAGCTTTAGGTTTGTCTCACCAGGGGAATCAAACATTGCAAATGTAGAAGATATTGACAGTGATTCCGCTAGTGAAGGAGATCTAGCAGTTGAGATAGCAATGTCACATAGTGAAGAAGCAACTACAACCGAGGTCAGTTACAAGCCAAAAGTGGATACTACCATGTCAGAGACAGAAAAGATAGAAGCAAAAGAATCAGAATCATCTGATACTGCATTGATGGCAAACGCTTCTGAATCAGCTCAGGTAAGTACTACTGACACAATGTTTAATAATCATGCTTGTTCTGATTGTGATGCCTTTAGGAATAGCATAGATGCTAAATTTGCTAGGTTATTAGATCATAATGATAACTTGATAAAAGATTTGCATCTATGCACTAAGGCTAATAGGGTATTAAAACAAAATGAGCTCAGTTATAAAGAAAAGATAGACCTTTTGACTAAACAGCTTAGGGAAACCGAAGTAGTTGCCTTTAATCAAGCTAATGACATTAGGTATTATCTAAACTCCCTAGAAGACACTAAGAAGCAAAAGGCAGTTCTAGAAGTAGAAGTAAATTCACTAAAATAGAAACTGCATAGTTGGACTAGTTCGTCGCACATAGTCCAACACTTAGTGAAAGAAAGGAACAACGGGGAGGGACTGGGTTATAAAGTGGTTCCGCCACCACCTGAGACTTTGATGAACACTAAAACTAGACCTTTAGTAGTAATCCCATCAAGGATCATGTAGTGTCTACTCCTCTTGTTAGTGATCCAGATTCCTTATGTTCATCTGTTGACACTAGAAACAAACAAAAGGAGACCACTTCAAAGGCAAAGGGTAAATTGCCTTGTGTTAATCTGGAAAAGGAATTTGAAAAGGTTGACTTAAAGTTAGGTTCAAACAAAGTCAAATCAGAACCTAAAAGGGCTTTTAAGGATAATCTTTCACATACTTCAAGTCAAAGACCAATTAACCAAAAAGAAAAGGATGTCAAACAGGTTAAATCAGTTAAGTTTGTTAAACCAGTAAACACATCAAAAGAACTAGAGTCAAAACCTAAAATGAGTGATGTTACTAGAGTGTCACACACGTCGCCACAAAGAAAGTTTAATCATAAAGTTGATAGCAGGACGTGCTACAACTGTGGAGAATTGGACACATTGCTTCCTATTGTTCTTATTATTAGACACCTAGGAAGAAGATTGAACTTCAGGACTCAAAACCTAAGTCTTCTAAGAGGAGCTCTTTAACTCCACCTAGAAGAACTAGTGAACGGAAAGTTCAATCCGTTAGCCGGTCGACTATTTATCACAAAACAGGCATTACACAAATCTGGCTTATGGAAAGAGAAGTCAATCTCTATGTCTGGTAATGATGACAAGAAGGAACCTGAGCTACCCTCACCTTCTAAGGGTCAAAGGGTTGAATTTCTGATGTGTGATGCCTCTGGGAAACCCAAGCTAGTAAAGGCTTGGGTTCCTAACCTAAACTAATCCTATACCTTGTATGTGCAGGTTGTTCAATACAGTGCTGAAACTAACATGTGGATAGTAGACAGCGGAGCATCCAGGCACATGACAGGAAATAGAGCTCTTTTATCAAATGTCAAACAAATAAAAGGAGGGCATGTTTCGTTTGCAGGAAACAACGGAGGCTATATCACAGCTCAGGGAGAAGTTGGAAATCCGAAAGTTAAGTTTGATAGGGTGAACTATGTTCAGCAACTTCAAAACAACTTACTCACTGTTTCACAAATATGTGATAAGGAATTTAAAGTCATCTTCGACAACAAGAAGTGTTACGTACCGAAGAAAGACTACGTGATCCCAAAGGACCAAGTTTTGATGACTGCTTCAAGATATAAAGGTCTTTATGTCTTGGATCTGTCAACAGCTTCTACAATGGATCATGAGGTTCAGTGTTTTCTATCCAAAGCTACTGAAAAGACTCCATCTCCTAGCATAGGAGAATGGGACACATCAGTCAAAGGAAGATGAATCACTTGATTCAGAAGGATATGGTGAGAGGTGTAAATGTCAAGAACTTTCAGCTTCCTGATTTCTGTATAGCTTGCATGAAAGATAAACAACAAAGAAGTCTCATAAGGAAAAGAAGTTAATTCAATATGTAACATCTTGTATTTTTGTTAAACTAAAAGTTAATCTTGTTAAGTTCTTGTAAGGACTACTTGTTCCATTATGAAAATTATGGGTTTCTTATGCTTGGTATGTCTTTAATTCTTTAATTTGAAGCTAATAATGTTAAAATTAAATAGAATATAATTATGATAATAATAATCGTAATAGTATTAGTAATAGTAATATTAGCAATAAATAATAACTAATAATTGTAATAATAAAAAATCAAATAATATTGTTAATAATAATATAAAAAAAATATTGTAATAGTTACTAAACTTAAGAATGTTTTAAAACTTTACGAAATTAAGGTTTAGGGGTTTTAATGCCATTTAGAAATTTTAATATTAAAGTTTGTGCATAAAATGTAACAATGGAAACTTCAGGGACCAAAACTGCAAAATTGCAAAACCCTTTTCTTTTCTTTTCTTTCCCCGTTTCTCCGGCCCGTTTTCCTGGCCGACTTCCGGCGAGCTCCGACGAGACTAGAAACCCTTGAAATCGGTCGATTCGAGACCCAGAACCATTCCCAAATCTTTCTAGAACTCGCTTCGAACTTGAATGCACCAATTAAATGTGTTTAATCATCGGTTACTAAGCGAATCGAATGCATAACCGAAACATTCCAATTACTTAGCCGTTCGAGCATTAAATCGTTGTATTAATCTAATTAAACGAACAGAAACTATCATCTAACAAATTCCAAGTGTTCACAACCACCAATTACACCTAAAACAAACACAAATAGCGAATTCAATCACCATCTTCGTCGCGACCTGCAACTCAACCGAACATCATCTTCCGAGCTTCAATTGACGAAATTCGCAAAGGGCTTTGCATCGAGGTCATCACGCGAAGCTTCCCGCAAGTTTAATTTGATTATCGTTGAGGTCTGCCTATCCATCAAGACTTCCACGTCCGCAACGTTTCCTCGGTTGTTCAAACACCAATCCAATAACAATTCTCGTAATTAAAACTACCTTTATACTCGATTTCATATGGGGATCAAAAGCCCTAACCTTTCGATCGATTACAATGTTCGTATGGGGCTCAATTTGATCGAACATTGTTCTAGGGTTTATATGAAAATTGGGGTTTTCATTCGCGATGATTCTTAAGTTTCAAAACCAGGTTGTAACTGCGGCTGGATGCCTTGGTTCACCGGTTAAAACGCTCCCATCCCAACCTAGAGGTCCCGGGTTCGAACCCGGGCACCCTCTGTTTTTTTAAAAGGTTGTTTTTTAGCCTTTAATTAAGTAAAAAAATATTTTAAATATAAAAATAACTTTCACAAACTCTCAACATTTTTTTAAAATCATCTAAACCTTTTCTGTAAATTATTTCTTGAAAAAAAAACTTTTTATAAAAATTATTTACAAACATCTTAACTAAAATATCTTTATAAAAATGGATTTGTACGATAAGTTCAAATTACTACATTATTGGAACTTTATGTTATTCCTTGATTAGAGATTATAATAATAATTATTGAATTCAAATATATTTTTATAGCTAATTACGCAAGTTATTTACAAAGGGTTTAATTCCTTTAAAATCTTATAGTTAGTATCTTTATTTTATCAAATAAATCATAAACAAGTGTTTATTAAGTTGTTTTATAAATTTTTCCCCAATTCATATTGGAACCCTAGTGTTGTTATATCGTTAACCATACTATTGACCTAAATCTTATAATATATATATATAGGTGCCTTGTGACGTTCATCTTGGAACGGCGTTTATTATTGTTCTTGTTAATATTCTTAATATACTTATTGACCAAGTGAGTTTTCCTTGCCCCATTTTATTTTATTTCACACTACTTTGGGGTGAAACATGATTATCTATACATTGTACACTTATTAACGTTTGAGACTTGTAAGCACATGCAATTCATCTTATTTATGTCATGGTTATTTGTGTATTGTAAGTGTTTATATGAGATACATAGTTTTGTTTACAATCATTAACTATTGCTAGCCTGGCGACGTCTTAGATCTTTGGGCCTGACAAGCCTATTTGGTGCTAAAGTCGATGTATTGCCGACTCCTAGGAGCCGTATGCTTGTGCACTAGGGAACCAAATACACTTAGCCAATCTTTTATACTTGTAATCAAGTCGAGGTTTGATTGTAACGATATGTGTTCTATACCTTACTAGCTTATAACCTATGACATGAATTGCTACTTGTAACCTTCTTTTTCATATTATGTATGAAAACCTTGGAAACTCACCAACTATTTTTAGTTCATTTTTATTTTTATCATGTTTCAGGTCAACCTCAAGTTTAAAGTGATCCTTTTCAAGCATGCTATAATCTAGGACTTGGACCTAGATAATGAATAAAAGTTACTTTATGTTATGTTATGTTGAACTTGATTTTTTATATAAGACTTATGATTGTAATTTCCATTTCAAGACTTATGATAATAATATTTACAATTTAATATAGCGTTATGTGGCTGTGAACAATCTTAACCCTCACATCTCGACGTTTCCGCCGTCAAGGTTGGGGTGTGACAGATTGGTATGAGAGCCCATAACTATAGGGATTTAGGTTATTAGTAATGGTGACCTAGACTATAGCTTATGCATGAACCTCATAGGATAATATTTATATTCTTAGAAATATATATTGTTACATGCTACATAATGCTATACTTTATTTATGTGCAACTTGATGCCTTAGCATAGGTTGCCTTGTAATTGTCTAAACTTTGTTACTTGTCTCCCTAAACTTACTTTGACTCATTGACTCTCCCCGACAAATGAAACTTCTTAATCTTATTCTCGTCAACACGTGGAATCGTATATTTATGCTTAAGAATTGAATCTTTAGACTTATGTCTAATCTATGTAAATCTCATCATGGTTTTGATTTCATAAACCTAAGAAATTTGTGTGACACATGGACACCTGTATTCTGGATTTCCTGGCAAAAGGCCCTCGGCTAAGGCAAGCATATCGCATAAATCCTACGGGACTAGTTATGCTTACCTGGGGATTTCTGGGATGAGTGATAAACCATGGTCAACATACACAAATTCTAAGGCGAGTGGGTCAACTTACCTTGACGTGTCAACGTTTCCAAATGGTAATGCGTTACCAATGGAACCATTCCATGTGCCTTACAACTTTTTGCCTTATCCTTGTTGACATTAATCCTTGTTATTCCAATTCTCATATCTAACTCATTTGTATATTCCAGCATGTCTCGTCATCATGGAAAGCGTGGGAGTTCCGATCGTAAGTTAGCCGCCATGATTGCTCGACAAATGGCTGTTGTCATTCGGACCATGGTTGCTGAACTTAATAGCACCTTAATGACCAACGCTAGCAACAATGGAAATGGTCATGGAGAGAATAGCAACAATCAAAACGGGAACAATCAACACGGGAATAATCAACTTGCACCTTCAAACACTTTAGCTCTTGCAAGCCCACTAGTTTTAGTGGCAAGGAAGGAGCCACTGGTCTTCTTGAGTGGTTCGAAAGCATGGAGAATACCTTTATCAATTGTGAGTGTCCCGATGCACTCAAGGTTCGTTATGCCACTAGTATGTTCCAACAAATGGCTCTCACCTGGTGGAATAGTGAGAGGAGGAATCGTGGACCCGATGCTATTCTAGCACTTACATGGGAAGAGTTCAAGAACAACGCCATCGCAAAGTTTTGCCCGAGAAGCGAACTGCAAAAACTGGAGGAGGAATTTTGGAATTTGAAACAAAACGATGGTGATCATTTGGCCTACTCAACTAGGCATCATGAGTTGAGTATACTGCTGCCCCATGTGGTCGACACTGTTCCCCGCAACATCTAGAAGTTCATCAAGGGTGTACCACCCCAAATTCAAGATGCTGTGGTGGGTAGCCGACCCACAACCTTGGAAGAAGCCATTACTATCACCGCTCAACTCACCGAGAACCATATACGAGCGGGCACCATGTCTTACAGCAACAACAACAACAAGAAGCGCAAGTTCACACCGACGCGTAACTATGCCGTGGCTGCACCCAAACAAACCCAAAGACAACTTGTACGTGCGGCTACACCTGTGGCACAAGTTCCTGGGGCTAGAGCCTATGCTGGTCCTCAGCCGATGTGCAATACGTGTAGGTATCATCATTCGGGGAATCAACCATGCCGCATTTGCACCTTATGCGGTAAATATGGTCATTTGGTGGCGACTTGCCACCGTGCACCTAACAATGCCGCTGTGGTCACGAACCGTGTTTGCTACAACTGTGGGGACCTAGCCATTTTCGCCCACAATGCCCTCGTCTTGGGGTAATGTTCCACAAGCCCGAGGACGTGCTTTCAACATCAACGCTAACCAAGCACAAGCAAACAACGATGTGGTGAATGGTAATGTTAACTCACCTTTAACTTTTGTGATCCGATTCATTTCATACCTTACCTGTATCGTTAATACCTTAAAAAAATTGAACAGGTATGTTCCTTATTAACAAACTTATGCCTATGTCCTATTTGATTCTGAGCCGATAAAAGTTTTGTTTCATTAGAGTTTGAACCCATACTGCTAAGCCACATACAAACTAGAAAGACCTCTTACTGTTGAAGTTGCTGATGGAGAACCGATCACCGTTGACGTTATCATTCGTGATTGCATCTTAATCTTGACACGCATGATTTTCTTATCGATCTTATCCCTATGAAACTTGGAAGCTTTGACGTCATCATTGGTATGATTGTTAGCAAACACATGCCAGATCATTTGTTTCGAGAAGTGCATTCATATACCGTTACCCTCTGGAGATACTGTCACACCCTCAAAATCCACTTGCGGAGTTTTACCGCGAGGCGTGTGAACAAACCAGGATCACAGTCAATAGTTACTCAGAACGACTCTATATGCCATAACATAACAAATTCAACCAAAATACCAACGTTAATTAATGCGGAAGCGTTTTTGAAAACAACCCAAGTCTATAAAGTATAACTTATGGCAAAACAAGTGCCAAACCAAAAGTAATCCATAATTGTTAAAATGTCACATTGTCTTGAAGCATAATGTCTTAAATGAAGTGAACCGTGCAGTGCTCCTATGGCAAGCAAGTTAAGGACCTGAGAAAAGCATACTAAAATGTCAACACATAGGTTGGTGAGTTCAAGAGTTGAGTTCAATAAACATGTAAACAGTTGCGATAAATATAAGCAGTGTATGGTAATAGATAGCTAGTCTATTATCAACAATATTAATACATAGTGATTTTGCAATTGAAGCTGACTGTGATAGTTGTTGCCTCCTGTCACGACTTACCATGTCGTGACAATGATCAATAGGACAAATTGCACCCGGTTGACCTCGAGTCACACAGGTGGGGCTCGTCAGACCCAGTAGTACTACCCAAGTTTCCCCGCTATTAAATATTAACAATTCAAAAGTGTGAGGACTTTTCTCATGGTAAACAGCACTATATTAATATTTTACACAACTTAAATAATAAAAGCGTTCGTATAAATACCAGTATGCTATCTCCCCCAAAAGAGATTAAGTAAGAGTGGGGCATGAACTCACCTGATGTATGCAAAGTACTTAGGGTTTATTTTGAGAAACGAGAGGATAGCCAACCTTCACAGGTTACCTAGATCATGTGAGTACATAAGTACGTGTAAATAAAAGACATGTGAAACCCTAATCATACCAAAATCAAAGACTCAAGCTTCCAGACAAATAGACACGTTTGACCTAGTTGACCCGTTTGACCCGTTGGTGACATTATGAGTTATAATTCAAATAAAGCCAATGACACATACAACATACATGATAAGCATTCAAACAGTATCATACATATGCTATATCAACCCGGTGTATCACCTAGATCATCATACAATCAACTACTATACAAGTCATGCGAATCTAGCACATTAACATAACCATTAGCTACAAAACAACTAACATGTCATACAAGGTTCAACCATTCATCACATGCCATGTGAAGCCACTCACGACTTCACATCCTAAACCCTGCCAATCCCACTAAGTAGGGGCCTCAGATCCGCACGCGTGTATAATGATCACAACCAAATTCTTTAAGCATATACATTGCATTCACAACATCACAACAATCAATTACCAGACCCAAGCATGATGTCCTACTACTACACAATACCAAACCATACATGATTACCATTCCAATTATCACCCATGATCATCCAAACATGCCATACAACTAATTTAACACGTTCTATTACACTAGGATCCATCCTTGAACATATTAGCAAGTTCCTATCATCTCAAACATGATCACAACATCATACTTCAACATTTACACAAATAAAGTTTCCCTTTTGGGAAAGAACATCCAAAATCTATCAAACATCCAAGCATACATGAATTCATCAATAATATACCAATTCAAACTCATACTAACATCTAAGCATGATCAACAACACTAAACACCTCAATCCAACAATCTTCATAAACAAAAGTTTCTACTTTTGGCAAGCTATGATCAACATCATCAAATTAAAGATTTCTAGCATTCATAATACCAATCTAGCATCTAATTATCATCATGAACACACCCATAACATCATAGCATCCATAATTCAACATTTCATGCAAATAAAGTTACTATTCTTAGTAACCTATGAACAATGCATCCAAATCCCAACTTTCTTGCATAATCAACGTATTCTAACATTCATACAACCCAATTATCATCAAACATTCATCAAACAACCATCATTCATCCATAATCATACAATTTACGAATTAGGGTTTGCTCAAAACCAATTTCATGATCAATCCACTAAAAACATGTATTCACCCATGATCGACGTTAACTAACATGTATTCAACCTAACTAACATATAAACATCATCAAACAACAACCAATTCGACCTAATGAGGGTCAATCCGCAAATTAGGTTCGGCCATAATGAACACTTCACAAAAACTCGCAAAAACTAACCTTTAAACTTGTAATGCTTGAAATTGATGATTCCTAGCGTTGTATAACTTGAATCGATCAAAAATTGATGTTTCCTTGCTTGTTCTTGGCTGATTTCGCAAATGGAGAGGTGTGGGATGGGAGATCGCGGCCGATGGGTGGGGAATTAGGGTTGGGTTTGTTTTATTAAATTTTAATTTACATATTTACCCTTTAAACCCTTGTGTTTTGGTATTTTATAAAAACTAAGCTTTAAACTCTTTGTAAAGTGTTTTTAACTTCATAATATAAAGATATAAACTTGAAAATCATTATATATCTTATCTTTATAAAAACACAAGACATACGAATAAATAGACACGTTTCCGCGTTACGCGATAAATTCTTTAATTAACGTTTATAAATGTGTAAACACATAAACATAACCCAATACTCACATAATCACTTAGATTCACATCAAATTAACATTATTCATTATTATTAGGTCACCAACGTTCAACGACAACTAGTGTGTGCTCACGACACGTGTTACAAGACTTAACGGAACTAACGGGGTTGGTAACGGAAATTTACCGGATGTCACATTATCCCCATGTTGAAAGAATTTTCGTCCCGAAAATTGCGTTACATGGTGAGAGTGTTCCATCACTGGTTTCCATCACTGGTCTACTGCATTGGCACACAGAAATCGAAATCGTGTGAGTTTTGGATGAGTTGTCACATCATCCCCATGTTGAAAGAAATTTCGTCCCGAAATTTAAATCAATACCTTCGTCTGCTGGCATCGTTCCTTCGAATAGTTGAGGGTACTTAAGCTTCATTTGATCTTCCCGTTCCCATGTGAATTCCGGTCCACGTCGCGAATTCCAACGGATTTTAACAATAGGTATCTTGCTCTGCTTAAGTGTTTTCACCTCACGGTCCAACGCAATGTTCATCCACTTGAATTTCTTCTAGTGGTACGACCGTCGTTTCATCAGTTATGCACTTCTTCAAGTTTGACACGTGAAATACATCATGAATTCCACTTAGCGAATCAGGTAGGGATAATCGATACGCTACTGGACCTACTCTTTCCACAATCTCAAATGGTCCAACGTACCTCGGATTTAGTTTCCCTCGTTTACCAAACCGAACTACGCCTTTCCATGGTGAGACTTTCAACAAAACTTTGTCACCAACCTGAAACTCTAAAGGTTTCCGTCTCTTGTCAGCATAACTCTTTTGCCTGTCTCGCGCTGCAGCCATACGGTTCCGTATCTGTATAATTTTCTCAGTCGTCTCATGAATTAACTCGGGACCTGTTATTTGACTATCACCAATTTCCGCCCAGCAAACCGGTGATCGACATTTTCTCCCGTACAACGCCTCGAAAGGTGCTGCTTGTATACTAGTGTGATAACTGTTGTTATAAGAAAACTCCACCAATGGCAGGTGAATTTCCCAGTTATTCCCAAAGTCAATCACACAAGCACGTAGCATATCCTCCAACGTCTGTATAGTACGCTCACTCTGACCATCCGTCTGTGGATGATATGCAGTACTCATATCCAAACGTGTACCCAAGGATTTCTGCAATGATTGCCAGAAATGTGACGTGAAACGAGCGTCACGGTCAGAGATAATTGAGATCGGTACCCCCGTGTCTCGAAACGATCTCCTTGAGGTACAGGCGAGTTAACTTCTCCATCTTGTCGGTTTCCTTTATTGCAAGGAAATGAGCAGACTTTGTCAATCGATCCACAATAACCCATATCGTGTCACAACCAGTACTAGTCCGGGGTAGTTTAGTAATAAAGTCCATGGAGATTTGTTCCCATTTCCACATTGGAATCTCGGGTTGTTGTAATAGTCCGGATGGTTTTTGATATTCCACTTTCACCTTCGAGCAGGTCAAACACTTGCTCACGTACGTAGCTACATCCGCTTTCATGTTAGGCCACCAATAGTGAGCCTTTAGGTCATGGTACATCTTGTCGGATCCAGGATATAGAATACTTAGATTTGTGTGCCTCGCTCATAACTAAATCTCTCAGATTTCCATGAACAGGCACCCAAAGTCTATCCATGAAATACCGAATTCCATCCTCTTTCATCACTAGCTGCTTATCCATTCCCCTTAAAAATTCAGAACCAATATTTTCCACTTTTAAAGCCCTATTTGTGCCTCCTTAACTTGTTCGGGCAGTTGGGTACTGATAGTAAGCTGTAAAGCTCGCACCCGTCGGGGTTTAGCTGTTTCCTTCCTGCTTAAAGCATCGGCAACTACGTTCGCCTTCCCCGGATGATACTTAATTGCGCAATCATAATCATTTAGTAGTTCCACCCAACGTCGCTGCCTCATATTCAACTCTTTTTGCTCAAAGATATGTTGAAGACTCTTGTGATCGGTGTAGATTGTGCACTTGGTACCGTACAAATAATGTCTCCAGATCTTTAAGGCAAAAACTACTGCGCCCAATTCTAAGTCATGGGTAGTATAGTTCTTCTCGTGAACCTTTAGTTGTCTCGAGGCGTAAGCTATCACCTTGTCTCGTTGCATCAAGACACAACCCAATCCTTGAATGGATGCATCGCAATACACCACAAAGTCATCTGTTCCCTCTGGTAATGCTAATATCGGGGCAGTACAGAGTTTTTGTTTCAATAATTGGAAAGCTGATTCTTGACTCTCAGCCCATTTGTATGTCGTTCCTTTGTGAGTCAAGGCTGTGAGAGGTTGTGCGATCTTAGAAAATCCTTCTATGAATCGGCGGTAATATCCTGCTAATCCTAGAAATTGTCTTATCTCACTTGGTGTTTTGGGTGTAGTCCAATTCTTTATCGCCTCAATTTTGGCAGGATCAACGTGTATTCCTTTCTCATTAACAATATGACCTAGGAATTGTACTTCTCTTATCCAAAAGTCACACTTTGAGAATTTAGCATACAGCTGCTCATTTTTCAACAGTTCCAAGATCATTCGTAAGTGCTCTTCATGCTCCTCCTTGGTCCTAGAGTATATCAGTATATCATCGATGAACACAATGACAAACTGATCAAGATAAGGTTTGCACACGCGGTTCATGAGGTCCATGAACACAGCAGGTGCATTAGTCAACCCAAAAGGCATGACCAAGAACTCATAATGACCATAACGAGTACGAAATGCAGTCTTGGGAATATCTTCTTCTCGAACTCTGAGTTGATGATAACCAGATCTCAAGTCAATCTTCGAGTAATAGCTTGATCCTTGAAGCTGATCGAACAAGTCGTCGATACGAGGTAAAGGGTATCGGTTCTTGACTGTTACTTTGTTTAACTCTCGATAATCGATGCACATCCGAAAGGTACCATCCTTCTTCTTAACAAAGAGTACAGGAGCTCCCCAAGGTGATGTACTAGGTCGAATAAAACCTTATCCAAAAGCTCCTGAAGTTGTGACGACAACTCCTGTAGTTCGTTTGGTGCTAATCGATAAGGTGCTCTAGCAATCGGAGCTGCGCCAGGAATCAACTCAATCTGGAATTCCACTTGGCGGTGCGGTGGTAATCCAGGAAGATCTTCTGGGAACACCTCCGGAAAGTTGCGTACTACGGGAATATCCTCCATTCTCTTTTCTTCCTTTTGCTTATCGGTTACAAGTGCTAGGATAGCCACGCGGCCCTTTGTAACAACTTTTGAGCTTTCATATACGAGATGATGCCTATCACAGCACCACTCCTATCACCTTTGACAGTAAGAATTTGATCACCAACCGGGATCCGTATAATCTTCTCGTGACATATGACTTCCGCTTGCTTGCTAGAGCCAATCCATGCCTATCACAACATCAAATTCCCAGCGTAACAGGCATGAGATCTATAGCGAAAGTATGACCAGCAAGTTCTATCCTACAGTCTTTAAGGATATGCGTTACATGGATTTGTTTACCGTCGGCTAATTCCACAGTGTACTTAGATTCTAAAGCAGAGGTATATCACTTAAAAGACTACAGAATTTTAAGGACACAAAACTCCTATCGGCTCCAGTATCAAATAGTACCGTAGCAAAACAACCATTAACAGGGAATCTACCAGTAACAGTTGTGGGATCATTTAGAGCCTCACCTGAGCCAATGACGAAGGCTCTCCCTTTGGCTCCATCTCTATTGCCGCCATTTCCAGTGCCGTTTCCACCATTGTTGTTATTATTGCCATTGTTGTTGTTGTTCCCATGATTGTTGGTGTTGTTGTTGTTGTTGCCATTTCCGTTCCTTCTCAGTTGTGGGCAGTTTCGTTTGTAATGCCCTTCTTTCCCACACTCAAAACAACCCTTAGGGGTTTCTTGAGATTGTTGTGGCCTCTTCATTAGTTCACCACGGCAATCCTTCGCGGCGTGTCCAATCTTTCCACACGTTGACACTTGAAGTTATCACACCGTCCCACATGGTGGTAGTTACACCGTGGGCATTTAGGATGTCTGCCGCCGTAACCGCTGGGTCCTTGGTTATTTGGGGCAGTTTGGTTGAAATTGCGGTTATTATCGAACCGCCGCTGTTGCTGTTGAGCTGGTTGTTGTTGCTGTTGGGATTGTTGTTGACCGCCAGACGATGATGATGATGATTTGTTGTTGCTGTTGCTGGGAGCATCCCACTTCCTTTTGTTGTCGGGCACGCTCACCACAGCGCCCCGTTTGGGTAGACCCCTTGCTCTACCGCCTGGTCAAGTTTGTGAGCAATCTGGATGGCCTGCTGGATCGTAGTTGGGTTAGAAGCCGTAACCATACTTTGGATTTCAGGCACCAATCCTCGTATGTAGTGCTCGATTCTCTGTGTGTCTCATTAACCATTCCTGGACACAATGTGGCCAGCTCATGAGTACGGGTTGTATAAGCCTCAATTTCTGAACCCTTCATCTTGAGCTGCCAGAATTCCATCTCCAACTTTTGCACCTCATTTCGAGGACAGTACTCCTCGATCATCATATCCTTGAACTCATTCCAGGGGAGTCCATTTGCCATCGCTTGTCCAAGCATCTGGACTTGCGCGTTCCACCATGACAGGGCAGCACCCTCCAATGTCCCGGTGGCATACTTTACTTGATCCGCCGGTGGACAGTTACATTTGGAGAAAACGGACTCAGTCTTCTCAAACCAGCGTACAAGCCCTACAGCACCCTCTGTACCGCTGTAGGTGTGTGGTTTGCAGTCCATGAAGGACTTGTATGTACACACTGGTGGTCCTGTTTTAACACAACACACGTTAATCAAACATCCCCTATAGTTATAAAGGATATCAGATTTGTTTTTTTTTCTATCACTGTTTACCTGCTGGCTGACCCGCATGGGCAGCAGCCACTGCCGCCTGAACATGCTCATTAATTAGAGCAGCCAATTCCGCAGGAGTCATGTTAATAGCACCACCACCCTGTTCTCCGGTGCCACGTCCACGTCCACGTCCACGACCACGTCCACGTCCACGTCCACGAGCGTCCATTCTTTTCACTTTATATTCACAATCAATAATGAGTAACATCATACACATTTAACTCATTGAAGCGTAGTAAACAGTAAATGAAAGAAATAACGTATCATCACAACCACAACATTCATAACAAAAATAATAACCAAAGTAAATAAATTTAATAAGTCACAACGTATTTAGCAATGTCAAAATTGAAGTTTTGTGTCGTTCGTGTGGGGAAACAACCCTTCCCACATAGGTTTCAAAAAGAAAACACTACGTAGTCTAAGTCATATAAAGAATCAATCGACAATGTCAGACCCATCACTATCATCCTCCATCTCCTCCGGTTCCTCTTCCTCGGGTCCCTCCTCGGGATCCTCCTCATCCTCAGAGTCTGCGGCAGGAGCAGGAGCTATAGCAATCTGGAGTGCTGCTAGTTGAGCTTCTAATATGGCAATCCTATTATCGGCTATGGCGTCCCGCTGTTCACGAGCAGTCACGCGTCCTTGGAGTGCCATAACACCATCTTGCATATGGTGACAACCGTTCAGCGTCTTCCCGTGTTCTTCCTTGAGTTCGTCCAATTGATGTCTCAGGTTGTACACCTCTTGCTGTAGTGTACAGACATCACCTCGTGAGTCGTCTTACGATGCTGTTCAGTATCCAATGCAGCCATCAGTGCAGCAATCATTGCTCGTTAGACTGCGTCGTTCGTGGGAGTGAAGGCATGGGTTGATTGGCATTGTTCCTAGTCCTTGGCTTTAGGACAGGTACGCGTTCCCTAAACATGATATGGTCAACAAACCTAGGATAAGAACGCCAGTCACGCGGAGGGTCACGCTTCATCAACGCGAATGGTTGATCCCAGTCAATCTCCTCTCGGGATAAGCCAGTCTGGGCCAATCGAATCCATCATCAGGTACAGGTGCGGGAGGTGGGGATTCAGATCGTGTAGGTGATTCGGGTCGTTTACCCGGAGCTCTTGAAGACGATGCCATGCTGCAGATAATGTGATGTGTATGCCAATGAGTGTACAGTCGATGGAACAAAACAGGTAACTAACTAACTGTGCGGTTATAGTCTAGTGTGTATGCAACCTAGTTCCCTATAACCAATGGCTCTGATACCAATCTGTCACACCCTCAAAATCCACTTGCGGAGTTTTACCGCGAGGCGTGTGAACAAACCAGGATCACAGTCAATAGTTACTCAGAACGACTCTATATGCCATAACATAACAAATTCAACCAAAATACCAACGTTAATTAATGCGGAAGCGTTTTTGAAAACAACCCAAGTCTATAAAGTATAACTTATGGCAAAACAAGTGCCAAACCAAAAGTAAACCATAATTGTTAAAATGACACATTGTCTTGAAGCATAATGTCTTAAATGAAGTGAACCGTGCAGTGCTCCTATGGCAAGCAAGTTAAGGACCTGAGAAAAGCATACTAAAATGTCAACACATAGGTTGGTGAGTTCAAGAGTTGAGTTCAATAAACATGTAAACAGTTGCGATAAATAAGCAGTGTATGGTAATAGATAGCTAGTCTATTATCAACAAATATTAATACATAGTGATTTTGCAATTGAAGCTGACTGTGATAGTTGTTGCCTCCTGTCACGACTTACCATGTCGTGACAATGATCAATAGGACAAATTGCACCCGGTTGACCTCGAGTCACACAGGTGGGGCTCGTCAGACCCAGTAGTACTACCCAAGTTTCCCCGCTATTAAATATTAACAATTCAAAAGTGTGAGGACTTTTCTCATGGTAAACAGCACTATATTAATATTTACACAACTTAAATAATAAAAGCGTTCGTATAAATACCAGTATGCTATCTCCCCCAAAAGAGATTAAGTAAAGAGTGGGGCATGAACTCACCTGATGTATGCAAAGTACTTAGGGTTTATTTTGAGAAACGAGAGGATAGCCAACCTTCACAGGTTACCTAGATCATGTGAGTACATAAGTACGTGTAAATAAAAGACATGTGAAACCCTAATCATACCAAAATCAAAGACTCAAGCTTCCAGACAAATAGACACGTTTGACCTAGTTGACCCGTTTGACCCGTTGGTGACATTATGAGTTATAATTCAAATAAAGCCAATGAACACATACAACATACATGATAAGCATTCAAACAGTATCATACATATGCTATATCAACCCGTGTATCACCTAGATCATCATACAATCAAGTACTATACAAGTCATGCGAATCTAGCACATTAACATAACCATTAGCTACAAAACAACTAACATGTCACAAGGTTCAACCATTCATCACATGCCATGTGAAGCCACTCACGACTTCACATCCTAAACCCTGCCAATCCCACTAAGTAGGGGCCTCAGATCCGCACGCGTGTATAATGATCACAACCAAATTCTTTAAGCATATACATTGCATTCACAACATCACAACAATCAATTACCAGACCCAAGCATGATGTCCTACTACTACACAATACCAAACCATACATGATTACCAATTCCAATTATCACCCATGATCATCCAAACATGCCATACAACTAATTTAACACGTTCTATTACACTAGGATCCATCCTTGAACATATTAGCAAGTTCCTATCGTCTCAAACATGATCACAACATCATACTTCAACATTTACACAATAAAGTTTCCCTTTTGGAAAGAACATCCAAAATCTATCAAACATCCAAAGCATACATGAATTCATCAATAATATACCAATTCAAACTCATACTAACATCTAAGCATGATCAACAACACTAAACACCTCAATCCAACAATCTTCATAAACAAAAGTTTCTACTTTTGGCAAGCTATGATCAACATCATCAAATTAAAGATTTCTAGCATTCATAATACCAATCTAGCATCTAATTATCATCATGAACACACCCATACATCATAGCATCCATAATTCAACATTTCATGCAAATAAAGTTACTATTCTTAGTAACCTATGAACAATGCATCCAAATCCCAACTTTCTTGCATAATCAACGTATTCTAACATTCATACAACCCATTATCATCAACATTCATCAAACAACCATCATTCATCCATAATCATACAATTTCGAATTAGGGTTTGCTCAAAACCAATTTCATGATCAATCCACTAAAAACATGTAATTCACCCATGATCGACGTTAACTAACATGTATTCAACCTAACTAACATATAAACATCATCAAACAACACCAATTCGACCTAATGAGGTCAATTCCGCAAATTAGGTTCGGCCATAATGAACACTCACAAAACTCGCAAAACTAACCTTTAAACTTGTATTGCTTGAATTGATGATTCCTAAGCGTTGTATAACTTGTAATCGAATCAAATGATGTTTCCTTGCTTGTTCTTGGTGATTCGCAAGGGAGAGGTGTGGGATGGGAGATCGCGGCCGATGGGTGGGGATTAGGGTTTGGGTTTGTTTTATTAAATTTTAATTTACATATTTACCCTTTAAACCCTTGTGTTTTGGTATTTTATAAAAACTAAGCTTTAACTCTTTGTAAAGTGTTTTTAACTTCATAATATAAAGATATAAACTTATGAAATCATTATATATCTTATCTTTATAAAAACACAAGACATACGAATAAATAGACACGTTTCCGCGTTACGCGATAAATTCTTTAATTAACCGTTTATAAATGTGTAAACACATAAACATAACCCAATACTCACATAATCACTTAGATTAACATCAAATTAACATTATTCATTATTATTAGGTCACCAACGTTCAACGACAACTAGTGTGTGCTCACGACACGTGTTACAAGACTTAACGGAACTAACGGGGTTGGTAACGGAAATTTACCGGATGTCACAGATACGTTGAAGGTGTCGGTGAAAAATCTTCCAAAGGGCTTAACCTCAGTATTGCACTCAAGCCCGAAAGTGCTTAAACAAGAAGTTAATGCCTTCTTGACTATGTGCTCACCACGAAAGTCAAAGGGAAAGAACTTAAGGATGTCCCTATCGTACGAGATTTCCTGAAGTATTCCCGATGACCTAGTGTTTACCTCCCGTGCGTGAAGTCGAGTTTAAAATTGACTTGATACGGGAGCAAACCCCGTGGCCAAGTCACCATATCGGCTTGCACCATCGGAAATGCAAGAACTCTCTTGTCAACTGCAAGAGCTGTCCGAGAAAGGCTTTCATCGTCCTTGTTCTTCGCCTTGGGGTGCACCTGTCTTTTCGTGAAGAAGAAAGATGGATCGTTTCGTATGTGCATCGATATCGCGAGTTTAACAAACTACCATCAAGAATCGTTATCCTCTTTTCGCATCGATGACTTGTTTGATCAACTTCAAGGAGCTGCCATATTCTCGAAAATGATCTACGTTCTGGATATCATCAATTACGAGTTCATGAGGATGACATCCCAAAGACCGCTTTTCGTACTCGTTATGGACACTATGAGTTATGGTGATGCCTTTTGGTTTAACCAATGCTCCTGCTGTCTTCATGGATCTCATGAAACGAGTATGCAAGCCTTATCTAGACAAGTTTGTGATCGTCTTTATTAATGACATACTTATCTATTCCAAGTCCAACACCGATCATGAGCTGCATTTGAGATTGGTTCTTGAGTTGTTAAAGAAAGAGCAATTGTACGCAAAGTTCTCGAAGTGTGATTTCTGGCTCAAGGAAGTTCAATTTCTAGGACACGTGGTGAATAGCCAAGGAATTCACGTTGATCCTGCAAAGGTGGAAGCTGTGAAGAATTGGTGTGTTCCTACAACTCCTACCGAAGTTCGTTCTTTTCTTGGTCTTGCTGGTTATTATCGGCGATTCATTGCCAATTTCTCGAGGATCGCGAAACCGCTCACCACTTTGACATAAAAGAATATACCCTTCGAGTGGGGTTCCGAGCAAGAAGAAGCTTTTGAAGCGTTAAAGCATAAGTTATGCAATGCTCCTATCTTGACCCTACCTGATGGAAACGATGATTGACTGTGTATTGTGACGCATCTAAACAGGCCTTGGTTGTGTTCTTATGCAACGAGGGAAGGTCATAGCTTACGCATCGAGGCAATTGAAGGTTCACGAGGTGACTTACACAACTCATGATCTCGAGCTTGGTGCTGTTGTATTTGCTTTGAAGATTTGGAGGCACTACCTGTATGGTACGCAATGTATAGTCTACATCGATCACAAAAGCCTTCCACACATTTTCAATCAAAAAGATCTCAATATGAGACAACGTCGTTGGGTGGAGTTGATTAGTGACTATGATTGTGACATTCGTTACCATCCTGGTAAAGCAAATGTTGTGGCCGATGCACTGAGCCGAAAGATTCACAACAAGATGATCTCAATCCAAGAAATTCGCGATCGACGTCAATGGTTTGACACCTTGGGTGAGTTCGATACTGAAATTCGACTAGATGTCAATGAGACCACCGTACTACTACAAAACCTGAGAATAGATAGTGACATTGAGTCTACCATCCTGGAGGCTCAACAAATGGTTCAACGAGAAGGAAGAATGAAGGATGAGTTGGAGCATAATCTTCTAACCCAATTGGAAACGAAACCCAATGGGTTGATGTACTTCGCCAATCGTACTTGGGTTCCAAATCGCGATAACATTCGTACCTTTATTATGAACGAAGCTCATCAAACTCGTTATTCTATTCATCCTGGTTCCGATAAGATGTACATGGACCTACGTGGTCAATATTGGTGGCCTGGAATGAAGAAAGACATAGCGACTTATGTAGCTAAGTGCCTCACATGTACGAAAGTTAAAGCCGAACATCAACGTCCAAGTGGATTACTTGAGCAACCCGAGATCCCTATGTGGAAATGGGAACACATATCCATGGACTTCATAACAAAGCTACTCCGAACCTCTCGAGGACAAGATAGCATATGGGTGATAGTTGACCCATTGACCAAGTCGGCACATTTCATACCCATACGCGACACTTACAAGACATCAAAGATAGCTCGTATATACGTTGATGAGATTGTAAGTCGCCTTGGGGTACCTCTGCACATTATGTCCGACCGGGATGCTCGTTTCACTTCATATTTTTGGTCATCTATGCAAGAACTCTTGGGTACACAATTAGATCTAAGCACGGCTTACCATCCTCAAACTGATGGTCAAACCGAGCGAACGATCCAAACTTTGGAGGACTTGCTACGTCTCTGTGTTCTTGACTTTGGTGGCGATTGGGATACGCACCTACCGCTTGCGGAATTTTCGTATAACAATAGTTACCACTCGAGTATCAAGATGGCACCGTTTGAAGCACTTTATGGTCGAAAATGTCGTTCACCGATCTGTTGGACCGACATTGGTGAAAACTTCATCACTGGTCCTGAACTTATACAAGAGACGACCGATAAGTTTCTATTAATCGCAAGAACCTTGAAGTGGCGAGAAGTCGTCAAAAGAGTTATGCTGACAAGCGACGTAAGGCATTAGAATTCCAAGTTAGGGAGATGGTTCTTCTCAAGGTTTCACCGTGGAAAGGTGTGGTTCGCTTTGGAAAGAAGGGCAACTGGCTTCAAGATTTGTAGGACCTTTCAAAATCCTGAAAAGGATTGGGAAAGTGGCTTATAAACTAGAGTTACCTTCCGACCTTAGTGGAATTCATCCTGTGTTCCACGTCTCAAATTTGAGAAGATGTTTGGCCGACGAAAGTCTGTATGTTCCGCTGGAAGACATTCAGATCGACGAGTCATTACATTTTGTCGAGAAACCTGTAGAGATCATGGATCGTATAATGAAGAAGACTAGAACCACAACAACCCCAATCGTCAAGGTTCGATGGGAAAATAAACGTGGCGCTGAATTTACTTGGGAACGTGAGGAGCACATGAAGAAGAATACCCATTCTTATTTGTATAGTTTAATTTCTTTTAATTTCGGGACGAAATTCTTTTAAGTTGGGAGACTGTAACATCTCATATTTTTGTTAAACTTAAAGTTAATCTTGTTAAGTTCCTGTAAGGACTACTTGTTCCATTATGAAAATTATGGGTTTCTTATGCTTGGTATGTCTTTAATTCTTTAATTTGAAGCTAATAATGTTAAAATTAAATAGAATATAATTATGATAATAATAATCGTAATAGTATTAGTAATAGTAATATTAGCAATAAATAATAACTAATAATTGTAATAATAAAAAATCAAATAATATTGTTAATAATAATATAAAAAAAATATTGTAATAGTTACTAAACTTAAGAATGTTTTAAAACTTTACGAAATTAAGGTTTAGGGGGTTTTAATGCCAATTTAGAAATTTTAATATTAAAGTTTGTGCATAAAATGTAACAATGGAAACTTCAGGGACCAAAACTGCAAAATTGCAAAACCCTTTTCTTTTCTTTTCTTTCCCCGTTTCTCCGGCCCGTTTTCCCGGCCGACTTCCGGCGAGCTCCGACGAGACTAGAAACCCTTGAAATCGGTCGATTCGAGACCCAGAACCATTCCCAATCTTTCTAGAACTCGCTTCGAACTTGAATGCACCAATAAATGTGTTTAATCATCGGTTACTAAGCGAATCGAATGCATAACCGAAACATTCCAATTACTTAGCCGTTCGAGCATTAAATCGTTGTATTAATCTAATTAAACGAACAGAAACTATCATCTAACAAATTCCAAGTGTTCACAACCACCAATTACACCTAAAACAAACACAAATAGCGAATTCAATCACCATCTTCGTCGCGACCTGCAACTCAACCGAACATCATCTTCCGAGCTTCAATTGACGAAATTCGCAAAGGGCTTTGCATCGAGGTCATCACGCGAAGCTTCCCGCAAGTTTAATTTGATTATCGTTGAGGTCTGCCTATCCATCAAGACTTCCACGTCCGCAACGTTTCCTCGGTTGTTCAAACACCAATCCAATAACAATTCTCGTAATTAAAACTACCTTTATACTCGATTTCATATGGGGATCAAAAGCCCTAACCTTTCGATCGATTACAATGTTCGTATGGGGCTCAATTTGATCGAACATTGTTCTAGGGTTTATATGAAAATTGGGGTTTTCATTCGCGATGATTCTTAAGTTTCAAAACCAGGTTGTAACTGCGGCTGGATGCCTTGGTTCACCGGTTAAAACGCTCCCATCCCAACCTAGAGGTCCCGGGTTCGAACCCGGGCACCCTCTGTTTTTTTAAAAGGTTGTTTTTTAGCCTTTAATTAAGTAAAAAATATTTTAAATATAAAAATAACTTTCACAAACTCTCAACATTTTTTTAAAATCATCTGAACCTTTTCTGTAAATTATTTCTTGAAAAAAAAACTTTTTATAAAAATTATTTACAAACATCTTAACTAAAATATCTTTATAAAAATGGATTTGTACGATAAGTTCAAATTACTACATTATTGGAACTTTATGTTATTCCTTGATTAGAGATTATAATAATAATTATTGAATTCAATATATTTTTATAGCTAATTACGCAAGTTATTTACAAAGGATTTAATTCCTTTAAAATCTTATAGTTAGTATCTTTATTTTATCAAATAAATCATAAACAAGTGTTATTAAGTTGTTTTATAAATTTTTCCCCAATTCATATTGGAACCCTAGTGTTGTTATATCGTTAACCATACTATTGACCAAATCTTATAATATATATATAGGTGCCTTGTGACGTTCATCTTGGAATGGCGTTTATTATTGTTCTTGTTAATATTCTTAATATACTTATTGACCAAGTGAGTTTTCCTTGCCCCATTTTATTTTATTTCACACTACTTTGGGGTGAAACATGATTATCTATACATTGTACACTTATTAACGTTTGAGACTTGTAAGCACATGCAATTCATCTTATTATTATGTCATGGTTATTTGTGTATTGTAAGTGTTTACATGAGATACATAGTTTTGTTTACAATCATTAACTATTGCTAGCCTGGCGACGTCTTAGATCTTTGGGCCTGACAAGCCTATTTGGTGCTAAAGTCGATGTATTGCCGACTCCTAGGAGCCGTATGCTTGTGCACTAGGGAACCAAATACACTTAGCCAATCTTTATACTTGTAATCAAGTCGAGGTTTGATTGTAACGATATGTGTTCTATAACCTTACTAGCTTATAACCTATGACATGAATTGCTACTTGTAACCTTCTTTTTCATATTATGTATGAAAACCTTGGAAACTCACCAACTATTATTAGTTCACTTGATTTTTTGTATAAGACTTGTATGAATTGCTACTTGTAACCTTCTTTTATTTTTATCATGTTTCAGGTCAACCTCAAGTTTAAAGTGATCCTTTTCAAGCATTCTATAATCTAGGACTTGGACCTAGATAATGAAATAAAAGTTACTTTATGTTATGTTATGTTGAACTTGATTTTTTGTATAAGACTTATGATTGTAATTTCCATTTCAAGACTTATGATAATAATATTACAATTTAATATAGCGTTATGTGGCTGTGAACAATCTTAACCCTCACATCTTGACGTTTCCGCCGTCAAGGTTGGGGTGTGACACAACAGAACATCCTCTTGAACTTCTTCACATGGATCTGTTCGGTTCAGTCAGTACAAAGAGCATTGCAGGCGACTTGTACTGCTTTGTGGTCACCGATGACTACTCAAGGTTCACTTGGGTAATGTTTCTGAAATCCAAATCAGAAACATTTGAATCATTCAAGGAGTTAGTAACCACACTGGAATCTCTATACAAGCTGAAAGTTAGACAAGTACGCTCAGACAACGGAACGGAATTCAAGAAACATTGGATGGAGGAATACTGCAAGGAAAAGGGGATTGTGCATCAATTCACTTCTGCTTACACATCTCAGATGAATGGCGTTGCTGAGAGAAAGAACAGGAGCTTGATAGAGACGGCACGGACTATGCTGGCACACTCGAAACTGCCTATCCAATTCTGGAATGAGGCAGTGGCAAATGCATGTTATACACTGAATCGAGTCCTGATAGTCAAGCGCCACGCAAAAACATGTTACGAGCTACTACAAAGACGAAAACCGAAATTGGAGTATCTCGAACCATTTGGGGCGTCGTGCACACTTCTGAAGAAGACACAAGAAGGTAAATTTAGCGAGAAGGCAGATGAAGACTGTTAGGACCTGGTATTCGACTGAAATACCTAGAGATCGCGTGTATACCAGATCAAATAGTGCGGAATCCTATTTGATTGGCGATCCAATCAGTGAGAACACACGAAGAATCAATCAAGGATTGAAACTAACGTTAGAAATCGATAAGGAATCGATGTAATGTGTTCTATGAACTTGGAGAACGATTTGGAAGGTTTCTTGACGGCTAGGGTTCGTCTGGAATCGTACTTGATCGAGCGTCCTTGTTTTTCACGATTGAGTTGTATTCATAGGTTGGCCCTATTCAATCGTGCGACTGAACCATTAGTTTGGTTCAGTCGTGCGATTGAACCATGCGGTTGGTTCATTCGTGCGACTGAGTGTTCAGTCGTGCGACTGAGCCAATCTTATGTTACAGTCGTACGACTGATCCAGTCTCCTGGTTCAATCGTGCGACTGAGTCAATCGTGTGAAGTTCTTCATGGGTATGGTTCATTCGCATGAGCCATTCGCATGGGAACTTCATTAAGTTAAGTTTGAATGTTTTAGTTAATTAATATAATATTATATGTAATCATTCAAGTAATCATAAACCCAATCATTTAGTCACGACTCATTAATGAACTATTAAACATTATAACCAACAGACTATCAATATCAGTTCATTAATCATACCAAACAAGATCTATTACATCACATATCACGATCTAGGGACATACATGTATCAACAAACTCCCCCTTGGACCAAGATCTCTCTAATGTCTTGTTTTCTTCATTATCTCCTCATATTTCTTGTACTTGTCCTCTTGTGTGACTCCCGCGTGAATATCAAACGCGAAGCAAAGTCGTATAACATTTTGGAACTGGAGGGCTTGTACAATGTCTTGTGTCTCATAGAACAATGGCCACTTGTATAATGTATAGACATCATTAGCAGACAAGTTGGTTAGCCACATTGGGTCGAATACCCTGACAGTATCCATTTGATCCCCTTTGTTCAGAACTATGACAGCTTCGCAGTTCTCCAATCATAGTACCACCATTTGAAGTGTGGAGTGAAGTCCTGTGGCATTTCCCTGAGAGGGATTCTCGACATAGTGCGAGGAGGACTCCACTTCAACACAATCTTAGGTTTTCCAGTAATGGCATCCATCTCAGACCTTCTAATATACCTTGTAGGTTGTTGAGGTCTGAAGTTAATCCACCTGGTGTGGTAGTCTTTCTTGAGGGCAGCCTCAAACCAGCCTGACATTTTTCTCGGGTCAGCATACAACAGCTTCATTTGGCTCGCTGTTGAGCTCAAATCCTGGTAGAGTCTTTAGATCATGGAAATCTAAAGTACTCTATGCCCTTTTCCCTCTTAACGGCATAAACGTTAAGATCATCAAAATATGCCCATGCTATAATCCTGCCTGACACCATAAGATGTTTCTTGACGCTGTAGAACTTGGTGTAGGCATCCCTCTTCGGTGCAGCACGTGGGCTCTGACTTCTTTAAAACATTCAGCCCACTCAGCCTTTCGAATGTATACGTCATCGTTTGAGGCTTGGGCTGTTCCTTCGGTCTTTCCACTTCCTGCTCCATCTTGTCTAGTACCTCAAACATTCACTGACTAGGGACTCACCCAGATTGGGGACCACATTACCCTCATTGTCAGCGTACTGAGGGTACTCTTCAGCAGCAATATCTTCAACCTAACTTCATCAACGTCATGTAGTTCGTCGTCACTGGTTGAATCAACTGTTGGAGCATCCTTGACAATGTAATCAGGATTGAGTCTGAACATCTCTGCCAGTTGCTCATTAGATAGGTCGTGAATTATTTCACCTTCTTCAGGGGTAAACTCACTGACCTTCTGACAATCCCTTGCAGATCAAGAATCATTGTGAGTTGAGACTTGACCTGTTGAAGGGGAGCAATATCAAACTCATCTCTGTGGTACTTGGATCTGTTTGATTTACACATTTCACACTCAAATCATTAGTAGTATATCAAACAAAATGCATTAAGTTAATATAAACATTCAGTACATTGTTTTTTAATACAGAATACAAAAGTAATAAATACATAAACATCCACTATTTACTTTTATCCTGAATGCTAGTCTCTTCATGTGAAGGTGCAGAAGCAGAAGTTGACTGATCTTGTCTGTTCTTTGTTCTCTTCTCTTGCCCGGGAGCTGAGACAGATTCAGTTGCTTCTCCTTCTTCAGTCTCTTTATCTGCACACCACTCTTCGGTTTTCTCTTCATCAGAATCACTGTCATCATCATCATCATCATCATCATCATCATCATCATCTTCATTATCTCTGTCTCCATCCTTTATCTTTAGAGGTTCCTCTTTGATCCTTTCAATTTTAGCAAAATGGTCCTCTTAGCTTTTTCCAACTCCTCTATTTGCTTACCTGCTGCGACACTTTGAGCTCGGAGTTGGTCAACTGAGTGTTCTGAGCAGCCAATTGTTGGGCCTGCTCCTCAATTACTCGATCCTGCTCTGCAATTTTATGCGATTGTGCAGCAGTCAGGTCGGTAAGCTGGCGCATCTGAGTGGTCTTTTCCTCATCAGCCGCCAGCAATCGCAATACCATTCTATTTAAAGCTGACAGCTTTTCTCTACCCCGATTGGAGGTAGAGGAGATCTATAGGTGTGTGAGGGGTAGGCTGAGGGCTCGGTTTGGTGGCTAGTGGTGGTGGTGGACGTGGTGAATATCGGGTCAGGTCTGGATGATAGTGGTGGTGAGTGTGGGGTGAATGATGTAGTGGTGGCTGGGGTCTGGCTTGTGGTGGTCGGTTGGTGGGTGTCTGTGGTGTGCTGGGGGAAAGGTTTATGGTGGTAGTGGTGGAAGGTATGGTGGATGTGGTAGTGATAAAGGTTACCCTATGCTTCTTCTTTTTCTGGCCATGGGGTTGAGCCATCCGTTTTCTCCTCGTTCCCTTCGAGGTGGATGCTCCCCCTACAATCCCGCCTAAGGACCCCGGAGCATAAGTTGGATCAGTTTCTGTATCTCCGGAGCCTCTTGGTTGTTCACCAACAACCCTCAACCCATGTTCTGTGGGAACAACTTTCCTTCCCACAGTTCGGGTCAGCGGCTCCTCATCAGATTCAACCTCATCTTCATCGTGAAGAACAAAATCTTGATAAAATCCTGCTGACTCAGTTACTTCAGCAGGTGAGACAGACACAGAGGGAACAGAGTCAGACACAGTGCCTCTGGGTGGAATAGCAGCATCCCCACTGTCATCCTCATCTGAGTCAAGAGTGGGTAGGACTATCTGTTCCACCTCAGAGTCACTGTCCTCGTGACGCAACTTCCTCCTCCTTTCCGCACTACAATAGTCTTCTCTGGCAAGATGACCGAACAACCTCCTGACCAGAGGCTTCACTGGCTTTCCCCAGTATACTTCATCTTCCCAGGGTGGTGTCATCCATGACCTCCAATATCACCGAATCCTCCTGTTCTTTGGCAGGGAAGGAAGCTTCTGATCTATTATCATTTGCATAAACCGTGGGTACATACAGAAGGCTTCCTTTCCTTTCCCCTCGATTTTCCACCAGATAGGTGAAGATCATCTTAGAGAAGCTGAACGGATGGTTCAGCACCAACACAACGTATGCGTTTTGCATTTGATCCGATAGCTCATCAAACCCACCTTTTCTTGAAGCCATGCACTTGAGCAGCACGTGTGCAAGGTACTTAAACTGAGGACAGAGGTTACTCTTGTTGAGTACCCCTGAATTGATGTCCCCAGAGTATTTGGCTCTGAGAAAACATCCTCTGACAGTGGGGGGTGTAGACGGGTTGGGCAGTCACCGTCATCCCCCAATTGAAGTAAAACCCGTAAGTCTTCCTCAGAAACTGTAATATCCTCTCCAAATATGGAACTTCTTATGCAGTGAGGATCCGATGATCTATCAACTGTAGCGCCTTCCAGAAGGCTTGTTGAATGGATCGGTATGGGGTGCAAGGGGTAGAGATGGCATGCGCAATCCGTGATCTTAGTATAAACGTGATAATGCCAGAATTCTGCAGCATTATCGGATGTTAAGTCCAGATGAGCACAGATATTATGCTTAGTTCTCATTGTCCATCTACTCGCCATCTGTTACACAAAGATAGTAAACATTAGTACCATTTAATAAGAAGTCATGAACTCATTAGCTTGAAGAACATCTTTCTGTCATGCGATTGAGTTGTGCGACTGAGTTCAACAGTGCGATTGAACCGTGCGAAAGGGGTTCAGTTGTACGATTGAATGGTCAGAATGGGGTTCAGTCGTGTGATTGACCCCATACGTATCTCAGTGTGTGCGATTGGGCTTCTACGCATATACCTTCATGCGGTTACCTCAGTCATGCGACTGAACTTCATACGCATGGTTCAGCCATGCGTATGGGCAGTTGGGCCCTTCAGTCGTGCGACTGAAGTTCATCTTGCTGTCCATTTGCATGAAGACCCACTATGCGATTCACATTTTCAGTTTCACCAATCTGTTGTTTTAAACCTCTATATCAGGTTCATTTGAGTCGCCATCTCGTCACTAATGACCTAGCAAACTTGATTTTAACGTTTAGCTTAGTTTATGTAGTTATTAGGGCATTTTTCAGTCCGATCAAGTTTCATTCGAAAACCCATTTGGACTTAAAATCTTCTGATTTCTACAAGATTGAACGGCAATGTACCTTGATTCTTGTCAATCGAAAGTCAGAAGATGAATTGCAATGTGAATACTGTCTCTAGAGATTTTGGCAGAGTAACAGTAAAGAGAGCGATTTGGGGTGCGATTGGGAGTGATGAGTGAGATGCGATCGACTGAGGCCCTTTAAATACTGACCCTAATTTCAATCGGCCGACTGGCCTCATTCGCACAGTTCATTCGGGCGACTGAGGTTCAGTCGTGTGATTGGTCCAGTCGGTCGATTCAGTCGGCCGATTGAGTCTCAGTCGGTCGACTGACTCATTCGGTCTCCTTTATTTCGCTTCAATTAACCGACTAAGTCTCAGTCGGTTGACTGACTTTTTCGCACCCTGTCATCTAGTCAATGGCTCAGTTTCATGTCCAGTCGTGCGAATGGGATCCATTCGCATGGTTGTTCCATATTCATGGTCCAATCGCGAATGGAATCCATTCGCATGGTTGGTCCCACTCATGGTCCAATGGTGCGAATGAGATCCATTCGGAGATTTTCTGCCATTTTGAACATTTTAACTTTTGAAATAGACATTGTAAGCTCTTAACCAACCAATTAGTCACTTTAGACGTGACTTTTTAGACTTTGAAAACATGTGGCCATCTCCACATGACCCTTTTAGGTAAGTTAATTTCCTTCTGATTTCCCTGATGTAGTCCGACAGACACACAAATTAAAGATAATATAGAACTTAAACTAACTACACAACTAAAGTTTATTTTTGGACTTTTTGTGAGAGATAAAACCCTAAGATGGAAATCTAAGGGATTTGATTAGGAGTAGACAGCTTTAACTTAGATTGATCATATCTGGACCAACTCAATTTTGGAATCATACAGGAATATCAAATCATTTTGGGACTTGTTATTAAACTCTTTGATGCTTAATTTTCGATGTTCATCCAGAGTCGTTAGCAACTTAAGGAAATCATACTGAAACTCTTAGATTTTCACATTGATTTGAACTCTTGAGAAAGTAGCCACTAAGATTGTCAGTATGTTTGTCCACTTAAATCCATACACAGACTTTTGACGCAGACTGGTGACTGATTTAGGTTTAATTATTTCAGCTAACATTTGTGGATCCCACACTTATATGGTAATCAACATTCCTCACAGGTTTTGAGCGGTCTACGGGTATAATTACAAGAAGAGACTATTCATAGAGCTTTCAAAGAGAAGCCGGTCCTCAGGTCAGTGCCATCGCACAGCAGAGAGGCGGCAAACAACAATGAATTCTAGAATATCTAGGTTATGCTTATCCTCAGGTCAGTGCCATCGCACAGCAGAGAGGAACACAACCTATCTCCTTGTTAGAGCAACTTATTTTATTTGACACAATATGCACCAACAACATAAGTCATTAGCTTTATTGCATTTGTCTTTCAATTTTTTTCGTGCTTTGCTCTAATTATGGTCATCCTCACACTTTTGTGGCATTTAAATGCTCATTACCCCTTATTGGAATATATTTGATTGTGTTAACCAGTGATAAGATGGAAGTCCACAGTCAATTGAACAACTTAGTTTGATCTTGAGATCACCAATCAGGTCTAATTGTCTATTGTGTTGAATCTATCAACATATCATTTGTGGTCTAGCAGCCTCTAAGTCTACTTTCTCTGTGTCACCTTAGGAGTTGCCAGTTTTCTATCATTTTCCCTTTTTATATTGCTTAGACTACACAGACTTATACTTTGAACTTTTGCATCTTTTCAAACTTAAATTTTAAAATCCCTCTTGATTTGTTCCTGTGTACTATCATATTCCAAAGGTATTGAATCAGTATCACAGACACAATCTACCTTATTTCAGCTAGTTACCCCTTCTCCCTCATTTTTTTTTAAATATTAACTTGCTGACATATTCTCCCCCTAAAACTAAAAATCATTCGGATTTAATTATTTTTGGATTTTAATAAACAGCAAAATAACATGAGTTTAAATATAACAGACAAAAGAAAAGAAAAAAACAGATAACATAAAATAAAATAAACTTTAACGAAACTACATCGGACTACACATTATTCTCATCAGGAATTACCTCACTTTTCTTTTTAACGCCGTTGACCTCTAGCAAGTATTGAAAACGTGGTTTATCAAAGGCTTTTGTATAGAGGTCAGCACGTTGAAAATCAGTATTAATTTTAACCACATCTATTAAGGTCTTTTCAAAACAGTCTCTTATGAAGTGGTATTTAATACCGATGTGTTTGGTCTTAGGATGTTGAACCGGATTTTTGGTTACTGCATAGCACAGAGTTATCAACAAAATAGAGTAGACGATAATTCAAACCGTAATCCCGCATTTGCTGTGAATCCAAAAATCAGTATTAATTTTAACCACATCTATTAAGTCTTTTCAAACTCTCTTATGAAGTGGTATTTAATACCGATGTGTTTGGTCTTAGGATGTTGAACGGATTTTTGGTTACTGCAATTGCAGCAGAGTTATCAACAAAAATAGGAGTAGACGATAATTTCAAACCGTAATCCCGCATTGCTGTTGAATAAATTATTTGAGAACAGCACTTGCAGCAGCAATATTCAGCTTCACAGGTTGACAATGCAACCGATGTCTGCTTCTTACACTGCCATGTAACTAATCTTCTCCCAAAAAATTGACACCCTGCTGATGTAGACTTGTAGTTCATTTTGCAGCCTCCATAGTCCGAGTCACTATACGCTGTGAGCTCAAAATCATCATGAGGATACCACACCCCAGTGTGGGTGTACCCTTTAGATAGCGAAAGATCCTTTTGACCCCGATCAGATGATTGACCTTAGGTTTAGCCTGATATCTGGAACATAAACATGTAGCATACATGATATCTGGTCTTGAGGCAGTGAGATACATGAGAGATCCAATCATTCCTCGGTACATAGTGGCATCTACAAGATCTCCATTCTCATCAGGTGCTATATCATGATTCGTAGCAAGTGGAGTCCCAGCAGCAGAAGCATTCTCCATGTCAAAGCGACTGAGAATGTCTCCTACATACTTGGTCTGATGTAGAAAGATCCCATTAAGTGTTTGATCCACCTGTAACCCGAGAAGAACTTCATCTCCCCCATCGCACTCATCTCAAACTCTTTCTTCATCACTGCTTCAAACTTTTTGCATAACTCTTCGTTCTTTGACCCGAAGATTATGTCATCAATATAATCTGTACAAGCAGTAGGTCACCATCCTTTTCTTTAATAAACAGTGTACAGTCAATGACTCCCCTACGAAAGCCGTGTTTCACAAGATGAGTCGAGAGTTTCTCATACCAAGCTCGAGGAGCTTGATGAAGCCCATATAATGCCTTGTCGAGCTTGTAAACTCTATCCCGATGATAAGGGTCTTCAAATCCCTCGGGTTGACTTACATAGACTGTTTCCCTGATTTCCCATGAAGGAATGCACTCTTCACATCTAATTGGTAGACTTTAATCTTCATGTACGAGGCATAGGCAAGGAAGATACGAATAGCTTCCATCCTTGCCACGGGTGCAAACACCTCATTATAGTCAATCCCCTCGACTTGGCGAAAACCTTGAACCACCAGTCGAGCTTTGTTCCTGATAATGACTCCTTGGTCATCCTTCTTACATTTTAGTACCCATTTGGTGCCAATGACTTTAGGATCTTTATGTCTATCAACCAGAGTCCATACACCTAACTTCTTAAACTGCAGAAGTTCTTCTTGCATGGCACTCACCCACGCCTCATCATTTAGTGCTTCACTGACATATTTTGGCTCAACCTGCGAGACAAAACATCGATAAGCACCATCATGAATGTAACCTTCTCTATAACTGAGGCGTAATCAGCTGAGTATAGCTGATTTCGGGTTTGTACTCCTGATCGGACATCTCCAATAACATTGTCAAGGGGATGATAGACGTTTAGTCGTGATCCTGGAGTAGTCGGCACAGTCACCTCCGAACCAAGATTGTGAACATTTTGTTCTGCATCTGAGGAGATTGGAGTTTGAGGTTCCGAAGTCGAGGGTGCATCACTTATGGATGCTTGTGGACTTTCAGGAACTGGAACCTGTTCCTCCTGACTGTTCTGGTCATCTGCTTCAGTTTCATCTTCAGAGGAGGAGTCACTTTCATCGACTACCCCTTCTGACTGAGTAGATGACTCTCCTTGTGTGCTAGATGGAGTATTTAGAATATCATACATCATCCTAGTAGCTAACTCATCATCCGAGGGAGAGAGAGGGATGTTGAAGGATTTGAAGAATCCATCATAATCGAAGAAGTATGCAGGTCCTTTGCCTGTAGGTGGTGTGGTATATCTCTGAACGTCGACATTACACCACACTTCTACAAGACCCATTGAGTTATTGTAAACGCTTGTTCGGTATGTTGTATCCTAGAAAAATTCCTTCAACTGCCTTCTCACTGAATTTTCCTTCTTGTGTCTTCTTCAGAAGTGTACACAGTGCGCCAAAAGGTTCAAGATACTCCAAATTCGGTTTGCGTCTTTGAAGTAGCTCATAACATGTATTTCCGTGGTGCTTGACTATTAGGACTCGATTCAGTGTATAGCACGCATTTGCCACTACCTTGTTCCAGAATTTGATAGGTAGTTTCGAGTCTGCCAGCATAGTCCGGGCTATCTCTATCAAACTCCTGTTCTTTCTCTCAGCAACCCCATTCATCTGAGGTGTGTAGGCAGAAGTGAATTGATGCACAATTCCCTTTTCCTTGCAGTATGCCTCCATCCCTTGATTCTTGAATTCTGTCCCGTTGTCTGAGCGTATTTGTCGAACTTTTAGCTTGTAGAGTGATTCCAGTGTGGTTACTAATTCCTTGAATGTCTCCAATGTTTCTGATTTTGATTTAAGAAACATTACCCAAGTGAACCTTGAGTAGTCATCAGTGACCACATAACAGTACATGTCGCCTGCAATGCTCCTTGTACTAACTGGACCGAACAGATCCATGTGAAGAAGCTCAAGAGGAAGTTCTATTGAATGAAGTTTCTTTTCCTTACGAGACTTCTTTGTCTGTTTGCCTTTCTTGCAAGCTACACAAAAGTCAGGAAGTTAGAAGTTCTTGACATTCACTCCTCTAACTAAATCCTTCTGAATCAAATGATTCATCTTCCTTTGACTAATGTGTCCCATTCTCCGATGCCAGGAGATGGAATCCTTCTCAGTAGCTTTAGATAAGAAACACTGAACCTCATGATCCGTTGTGGCAGCTGTTGATAGATCCAAGACATAAAGGTCTTTATATCTTGAAGCAGTCATCAGAACTTGGTCCTCTGGGATCATATATTCTTTCTTCAGCACGTAACACTTCTGATTATCGAAGATGACTTTAAATCCTTTATCACAGATTTGGGAAACAGAAAGTAAGTTGTTTTGAAGTTGTTGAACGTAGTTCACTTTATCAAACTTAACTTTCTGATTTCCCACTTCTCCCACTGAGCTGTGATATAGCCTCCTTGTTTCCTGCAAAGGAAATGCCCTCCTTTTATTTTTTTGACGTTAGATAAAAGGGCTCTATTTCCTGTCATGTGCCTGGATGCTCCGCTGTCTATAATCCACGTGTTAGTCTCAGCACTATATCGAACACCCTGCACATACAAAGTAAATGAATCAGTTTAGGTTAGGAACCCAAGCTTTGACTGTCTTGGTTTCCCAGAGGCATCACACATCATAAACTCCACCCATTGACCCTTAGAAGGTGAGGGTAGCTCAGGTTCCTTCTTGTCCTCAGTATTAGACACGTAGGTGGATTTTTCTTTCCATAAGCCAGATTTGTGTAATGCCTGTTTATGATAAACAGGCGTCTGGCTTACAGGTTGGACTTTAGGTTCACTAGCTCTTCTAGGTGGAGTTAGAGAACTCCGCTTAGACGACCTAGGTCTAGAGTCCAGAAGATCAATCTTCTTCCTAGGTGTCTGATAGACATGACAGTAGGAAGCAATGTGTCCACATTCTCCACAGTTGTAGCATGACCTGCTATCAACTTTATGAGTAGACTTTCTTTGTGGAGAAGTGCGTGACACTCTAGTAACATCAATCACTTTAGTTTTAACTCTTGATGTTTGATGTTTTCTCTGGTGTAACAAAGTTTACTGATTTAACCTGTTTTCTTTTGGTTAACTGGTTTTTGACTTGAAGCATGTGAAAAAGTAACATTTGAAGTCCTTTTAGGTTCTGATTTGACTCTATTTGACCCTGACTTTAAATTAATTTTTTCAAATTCATTTTCCAGGTTAACACAAGGCAATTTACCCTTTGCTTTGAAGTGGCCTCCTTTGTTTTACCAGATTCAGTAGATGAACATGAGGTGTCTGGATCAGTAACAAGAGGAGTAGTCACCACATGATCCTTGATGGGGTTATTATTTACTGGTCTAGACTTGGTGTTCATCAAGGTCTCAGGTGGTGGTGGAACCACTTTGTAGCCTAATCCCTCCCCGTTATTCCTTCTCTTACTAAGTGTTGGACTATATGTGAAGAACTAGTCCAACTATGCAGTTTCTGTTTTAATGAATTAACTTCGACTTCTAGAACTGCTTTGCTTTTTAGTTTTAGTTTCTTCTAGGGTGTTAGATATTACCTAATGTCGTTTGCTTGGTTAAAAGCCACTACTTCGGTTTCCCTAAGTTGTTTAGTCAATAGGTCTATCTTTTCTTTATAACAATGCTCATTTTGTTTTACTACTCTATTGCCTCAGTGCATAGACGTAAATCTTTTACTAAGTTATCATTATGATCTAATAACCTAGCAAATTTTTCATCTATGCTATTCCTAAACGTGTCACAATCAGAACAAGCATGGTTATTAAAAATTTGGTCAGTGGTACTTACCTGAGTTGGTTCAGAAAGTTAGCCATCAGTGCCGCATCAGATGATTCTGGTTCTGTCGACTCTGGCTTTTCTGTCTCTGATGTGGAAACTTCCTCATTTGGCTTGTAACTGACCTCGGCTGTAGTTGTTTCTTCACTATGTGACATTGCAATCTCAACTGCTCACCTTCACTCTCAGAATCATCGTCAATATCCTCAACACTGTCAATGTTAGATTCTCCTGGTGAGACAAACCTGAAACTCCAATCCTAACCTTCATCATCATGAGCAGTTAGTGCTTTTGGATTCTTGTTTGATGAAGTAGAACTAGAGGGTGCTTGTCCTGGCGAGTAAAGGATGAGAACGGGTTCCCATTCCCCGTCTTCTTTGGCTTGACACATTCTCGTTTGAAGTGCCCCTTCTCACCACAGTTAAAGCAGGTTACTTTACTCTTGTCGAAGCCAAAGGTGGTGTCCTTAGTAGCAACCAAGTTCGGTCGAGTCTTTTTCACAAACTTCTTCGCCCTCCTGACAGCACTTGCTAAGGCCCACATTATATCCATTCTTTCAAGCTCCATCTCATCCACCTCGCTCGTATCCTCATCTGCCAGATGGCAGTTTCCAATCTTCCAGCAACAAGTCCATCATATGAATGAACCACTGCTGCTAAGAGATCCATATGCTCACGTGCTGCTTCCACGGTCACATTACCGAAGTTCTCGATCTTCAGTTTGGTAGCGTTTGCTTCTGATCCAATATGATGGGTACATGATGACCCAGACGTGTCTGATCCAGAAGGGGAAGCATGTGAAGGACCTGACGAGCTAGACACAAAAGCAGTCTGGAGGGGTGCTCCAGATGTCTTAGCTTGAGGCGTGGCGTTGTATAAAGCTGGATTTTGTGTGTACGAGGACTTCTGAGCTCTATACTTCATCCTTAGTGCTTCTTCTTGCAACTTAAGAATGAAGTCATTTATATCCAGCTTTACAAGGATTCCATTCTGTCTGAGGTTAGACACGAATGTAGCCACTTATCAGGCAACCGTCTGCGAAGTTGCTTACTTTCTCTTCCATGGTAGTAGCCACTCCATGTGTATGCAACTCGCTCATCAAGTGGTAGAATCTGTCTATGACTTCGTCCAAACTTTCATTACCAATTGATGAGAAGTTATCGAATTCCTTCTTTAACTCCTTTGCCTTGATTGCCTTCAATGATGCATTACCATCATATCTCTTCTCTAGCGCATCCCAGAGTTTCTTGGACTGCTTGTTCTCTGAATACTGGTGGAATATGTCTTTGGGGATAGACTGAGTGATGAATGCATAAACTCTTTTCTCTGCATTGTAGTTTACTTTCTGTGCGTCTGTCATCCCGCTTAATGTTAGTTTAACTCTATCAGCTCCCACCGGTGTATTATAGCCTATCTCAATGGCTTCCCACGGATTAGGATCTACTCCATTTAGGTAGATCTCAAAACGTTGTTTCCAGTGGGGAAACTCATCTAAAGTCAAAAGCTTTGGTGGTTTATTGTGATTCCCCACCTCACTCTCGAGCAATAGCAGGTTCTGTATCCTTGAGTCCTTCCGAGCAGTAAAGGCTGACATCTGATCTTCCATGACGAATAAACTTATAATCTAATCAAACAAACTTTCACTGATGCGACTGAAGGATGCGAATGAGCTAATCGTGCGTATAAACTCTGCGATTGGTTCAATCGTGCGAATGAACTGGGCGATTGGTTCAGTCGTGCGAATGAATGTGGTGCGTATGAGCTATGCGAACGAACGGTTCAGTCGGCCGAATGAGGGTGCGACTAGGTCCAATCGTGCGTATGAGCAATGCGAATGGAGTCCAGTCGTACGAATGAGTCACTCGTACGACTGAAGCTGCTGTTTTGCGAAAATTTCTAGGTTTGACAGGTTTCAGCCATAAGAATTCGAAATTTCACAAGTTCTAATCGCCTAAGTCTGTAGAAACCAAACGTCGATCAGCAGGGAACTTCCAAGATCACTTTTGATGCCAAAGATTGCGTTTTTAGTGTAAAAACACAAACTTTTATGAAATCTTGATTGAATCAACACGTAATCAAGAGCCAATAGCTCTGATACCACTTGTTAGGACCTGGTATTCGACTGAAATACCTAGAGATCATGTGTATACCAGATCAAATAGTGCGGAATTCTATTTGATTGGCGATCCAATCAGTGAGAACACACGAAGAATCAATCAAGGATTGAAACTAACATTAGAAATCGATAAGGAATCGATCTAATGTGTTCTATGAACTTGGAGAACGATTTGGAAGGTTTCTGGACGGCTAGGGTTCGTCTGGAATCGTACTTGATCGAGCGTCCTTGTTTTTCACGAATTGAGTTGTATTTATAGGTTGGCCCTATTCAATCGTGCGACTGAACCATTAGTTTGGTTCAGTCGTGCGATTGAACCATGCGGTTGGTTCAGTCGTGCGACTGAGCCAATCTTATGTTACAGTCGTACGACTGATCCAGTCTCCTGGTTCAATCGTGCGACTGAGTCAATCGTGTGAAGTTCTTCATGTGTATGGTTCATTCGCATGAGCCATTCGCATGGGAACTTCATTAAGTTAAGTTTGAATGTTTTAGTTAATTAATATAATATTATATGTAATCATTCAAGTAATCATAAACCCAATCAATTTAGTCACGACTCATTAATGAACTATTAAACATTATAACCAACAGACTATCAATATCAGTTCATTAATCATACCAAACAAGATCTATTACATCACATATCACGATCTAGGGACATACATGTATCAACAAAGGCATCTTTCTAGGATACAACATACTAACAAGCGAGTTTACAATAACTCAACAGGTCTAGTAGAAGTTTGGTGTAATGTTGATGTTCAACGATTCACCACACCACCTACTTGCAAAGGACCCGCCTACTTCTTTGACTATGATGGATTCTTCAAGTCATTCAACATTCCTCTCTCTCCCTCGAATGACGAATTGGCTACACGAATGATGTATGATAGTTTGAATCCACCAACATCTAGCTCCCAGGGAGAATCATCTACTCATTCAGGGGGAGTAATCGACGACAGTGACACCTCCTCTGAAAATGAAGCTGAAGAAGATACCTAGAACAGTCAGGAGGAATAGGTTCCAATTCCTGAAAGTCCATAAGCATCTACCACTGGTGCACCTTCGACGTCAGAGCCTCAAACTCCAATTACCTCAGATGAAGAACCAAATGTTCATCATCTTGGCTCTGAGGTAGTTGTTCTTACTACTCCAGGATCACGTCTAAACGTTTATCATCCCTTAGACAATGTCATTGGGGATGTCCGATCAGGAGTACAAACCCGAAATCAGCTGTACTCAGCTGATTATGCCTCTGTTATGGAAAAGCGATATATTCATGATGGTGCCTATCGGTGTTTTGTCTCACAGGTTCAGCCAAAATATGTCAGTGAAGCACTAAATAATGAGGCGTGGGTGAATGCAATGCAAGAAGAACTTCTTCACTTCAAGAAGTTAGGTGTATGGTCTTTGGTTGATAGACCTAAAGGTGCTAAGGTCATTGGCACCAAATGGGTTTTAAAATGCAAGAAAGATGACCAAGGGATCATTATCAGGAACAAGGCTCGACCGGTTGTTTAAGGATTTCGCCAAGTCGAGGGAATTGATTACAATGAGGTATTTGCACCCGTGGCAAGGATGGAAGCCATTCGTATCTTCCTTGCCTATGCATCGTACATGAAGATTAAAGTCTATCAATTAGATGTGAAGAGTGCATTTCTTCATTGGGAAATTAGAGAAACAGTTTATGTTAGTCAACCCGAGGGATTTGAAGATCCTTATCATCGGGATAGAGTCTACAAGCTCGACAAGGCTTTATACGGGCTTCATCAAGCTCCAAGAGCTTGGTATGAGAAACTCTCGACTCATCTTGTGAAACATGGCTTTCGCAGGGGAGTCATTGACTGCACACTGTTCATTAAAGAAAAATATGGCGACCTACTGCTCGTACAAATCTATGTTGATGACATAATTTTCGATTCAAAGAACGAAGAGTTATGCAAAGAATTTGAAGCAGTTATGCAGAAAAAGTTTGAGATGAGTGCTATGGGGGAGATGAAGTTCTTTCTCGGCTACAGGTGGATCAAACACCAAATGGGATCTTTCTACATCACACCAAGTACGTAGAGACATTCTAAATCGCTTTGACATGGAGAATGCATCTGCTGCCGGTACTCCACTGGCTACGAATCACGACATTGCACCTGATGAAAATGGAGATCTTGTGGATGCCACGATGTACCGAGGAATGATTGGATCCCTCATGTATCTCACTGCCTCTAGACCTGATATCATGTATGCGACATGTTTATGTTCTAGATATCAGGCTAAACCTAAGGTCAATCATCTGATCGGGGTCAAAAGGATTTTTCACTATCTAAAGGGTACACCCACACGTGGGTTGTGGTATCCTCATGCTGATGATTTTGAGCTCACGGCGTATAGTGACTCGAACTACGGAGGCTGCAAGATGAGCTACAAGTCTACATCAGCAGGGTGTCAATTCTTTGGGAGAAGATTAATTACCTGGCAGTGTAAGAAGCAGACATCGGTTGCATTCTCAACCTGTGAAGCCGAATATGTTGCTGCTGCAAGTTGCTGTTCACAAATCATCTGGATTCAACAGCAAATGCGGGATTACGGTTTAACGTTCCATTCTACTCCTATTTTTGTAGATAACTCTGCTGCAATTGCAGTAACTAAAAATCCGGTCCAACATCCTAAGACCAAACATATCGGTATTAAATATTACTTCATACGAGATTAAACTTAATTGATGTGGTAAAAATTAATACTGATTTTCAACGCGCTGACCTCTATACTAAAGCCTTTGATAAACTACGTTTTGCAATATCTGCTAGAGGTCAACGGCGTTAAAAAGAGAAGTGAGGTTATTCCTCATGATGATCATGTGTAGTCTGATGTAGTTTAGTTAATTTTTCTTTTTTATTTTATTTTATTTGTTTCTTTTAGTCCGTTTAAATTAAACTCATGTTAATGTGCTGTTTATTAAAATCCTAAAATCATTAAACCAGGTTTTATTTTAGTATTTTAGGGGGAGAATAAGTCAGCAAGCAACATTAAAAAAAAAGGGGGAAACCGAGGGAGAAGGAGTGGAAAGCTGATACAAGGTAGATTGTATCTATGATACCGTTCAAACCCTTTGGAATATGATAGTACACAGGAACAAGTCAAGAGGGACTTTAAAATCCTAATTTAGAAAAGATGAAAAAAATTCAAAGTATAAGTCTGTGTAGTCTAAGCAATATAAAAGGGAAGATGATAGAAAAACTGGTAACTCCTAAGGTAACACAATGAGAGTAGACCTAGAGGTTGCTAGACCACAATTGATATGTCGGTAGATTCAACACAATAGATGATTAGACCGGACTGGTGATCTCAAGATCAAACTAAGTTGTTCAACTGACTGTGGGCTTCCATCTTTTCACTGGTTAACACAATCAATAATATTCCAATAAGGGGTAATGAGCATGTAAACGCCACAAATGTGTGCAGATGACCATAAATAGAGCAAAGCACGAAAAAAATTAAAGAAAAATGCTATCAAGCTAATGACCTATGTTGTTGGTGCATTTGGTGCAAAATAAAAGCTACTCTAACAAGGAGATAGGTTGTGTGCCTCTCTGCTGTGCGATGGCACTGACCTCAGGATAAGCATAACCTAGATATTCTAGAATTCATTGTTGCTTGCCGCCTCTTTGCTGTGCGATGGCACTGACCTGAGGACTGGTTTCTCTATGAAAGCTCTAAGAATAGTCTCTTCTTGTAACAATACCCGTAGACCGCTCAAAAGCTCCTGAGGGATGTTGATTACCATATAAGTGTGGGATCCACAAATGTTCGTTGAATTAAGTAAACCAAAAACAATCACCGGTTTGAGTCAAGAGTCTGTGTATGGATTTACGTGGACAAACATATTGACAATCATTGTGGCTGCAATTCTTGAAAGTTCAAATCAATATGGTAATCTAAGAGTTCCAGTATGATTCCCTAAAGCTGCTCATGACTCTGGATGAACACCAAGAATTGAGCATCGAAAGATCTTGATAACAAGTCCCAAATGATTTGATGTTCCTGTATGATTCCAAAATTGAATTGGTCCAGGTGTGGTCAATCTAAGTTGAAGCTTTCGATTCCGGAACCAAATCCCGTAGATTTCCATCTTAGGGTTTTATCTCTCACAAAAAGTCCAAAAACAAATTTTATTTGTGTATTTAGTTTAAGTTTCTAGTTTAATCTTTTAGTGTGTGTGTCTATCGGACTACATCAGGAAAATCAGAATGGAATTAACTCACCTAAAAGGGTCATGTCTAAGATGGCCACATGTTTTTCAAAGTTTAAAGAGTCACGTCAGAGGTGACAACGAGTTTTAAAAGAGTCACGTCTGAGGTGACTGAATTGGTTAAGAGCTTATATTGTTATTGTCAAAAGTTAAAAGGGTCTTAAAAGTAAAATGTTCAAAATGAATGTAAACTCACTAAGTGTGACCCATTCGCACGATTGGATCATGGTTATGGACCAACTATGCGAATGGCTCCCAATCGGCCGAATGGACATGAGAATGATCCATTCGACCGAATAGAAGGAGGAGAATGAAGCAGTCGACCGACTGAGGCTCAGTCGGTCAACTGAAGATGCGAATGAAAGAGACCGAATGAGGAAGTCGACCGACTGAGACTCAATCGGCCGACTGAATGCGATTGACTAGGCCAATCGTACGACTGAGACTCAGTCGCCCGAATGAACTGAGCGAATGAGGCCAGTCGGCCCATTGAACTTAGGTTCATATTTAAGGGCCTCAGTCGATCGCATGTTCCTCATCACACCAAAATCGCACCCAAATCGCATTCTTCCCGTTACTCTACCAAAAAATGCTACAGATCCTGATTTACATTACTGTTGAGTTTCTTACATTCGAGTGACGATTTTACAGGTACATTACTCTTGAATCTTACCAAAATCAGAAGATTACCGAACCTACATAAGAGACACTCGATTGAATCAAGAACCGAACTGTGAAATGACCTAATCACCTACGTAAACTAAGCAAAATGTTAAAATTAAGTTTAATGGTTATTAGTGACAAGTAGGCGAGTCTAATGGACCATTAAACACTGTTAAATGACTTAAATTGGTCAAGATCGACCCACAGGCGATCGAACAGTGGGGCAAGCGACTGGTCGTTCGAATGAACTCCAATCGCACATTGAACCTTGCGATTGGGTCATTCGGCCGAATGAACCACCCGAATGAGTTCAGTCGGCCGACTGAACCAATCGAAGACTCAGTCGGCAGATTGAACTCAATCGCATGTCTCATTCAACCGAATGAACTCAGTCGTACTTAAGAACAACCGAATGACTCTAGTTGCATGATTCATTCGCATGAATGAATCACAATGGAAGTGAAACACTACACTTAGAACTGAATTCTCATGTATTATGTACTAATGATTGTGTGTTTTGTGTTTCAGGAAAAATGGCTGACAGATGGTCTCTTAATCCAAAGCACAACATATGTGCCCATTTGGACCACACAACTCGGAACGGGGCCAAGTTCTCCGAGATTATAGCCTTCCTCAAACGCTCACGGATACATAAGGCTATATCTACACCGTGCACGCCTTACAAATCACTACACTAGGCATTCTGGGAGAATGCCTCAGTGGATCGCTCTCGTGAGCCATACAGCATCCGAAGCACGATTATGGGTCAAGCTATCGACATTACCGCTACTGACATCCAGAGAATCCTTGAGTTTGGGGATGACTCCACTCACCCCACTAAGTTACATCCTTGACAGTGAGAGGGTGTTTCCTCCGAATCTAATATGCGTGGGACATTAACTCGGGGGTGCTAAATAAGAGCAACCTGTGCCGACAATACAAATATCTCGCACATGTGATTCTTAAGTGCATTGCTTCGAGAAGGGGTGGTTTCGATGACCTATCAGATCAGATACAAAATGCCTTTGTGGCTCTGGTGCTGAACCACCCTTTCAGCTTCTCGAATATGATCTTAGCTTATTTGGTAGAGAACATTGAAGCAAAAGGGAAAGAAGGTTTTTGTATGTATCCAAGGTTTCTTCAGATGATCTTCATGAGAAGCTGCCTCTGCTCCCCAAGGAAAGTCACGATGCAGTGACTTTAGAACTTATGGATGACACTACTTTGGGTAGGATGGTGGTGTACCGGGGCAAGCAAGTGAAGCCCCAGGCAAAGAGGCTGATTGACCATTTAGCAAATGAAAGGTATGTGGCACCGGGGAGACGCCAATGGCGTCACGAGGATAGTGACTCCGACGTGGAGCCAATTGTCCTACCCACTGATGATTCAGATGATGATGATAGTGGGGGTGCCGGAGACAATATGCTTGTTCCACAGAGAGGCACTACGTCTGATGTCGTGCCTCCAGTATCCGCCCCGGCTGCAGAAGTTACCGAATCAGCTGGGTTTCATCATGATTTTGTCCTTGAGACAGGAGTAGAAGAAGAAGAGTCTGATGAGGAGCCCCTCACCAGGACTGAGGGATGAAAAGTGGTTCCCACAGTACATGGGCTTCGGGTGGTTGGTGAGCACCCAAGAGACTCTGGAGAGACAGAGACCGACCCGACCTATGCTCCAGGGTCAATTGGCAGGGTAGGAGCGGGAGCATCCACCTCGAAGGGAACGAGGAGAAAACGGATGGCTCAACCCCATGGGCAGAAGCCAAAGAAGAAGCGTCGTTTGACCTTCATCACTACTACCTCAGCCACTACAGCCACCACCACCACCACTACCACCTCTTCAGACACACCATCCACCACCATAGCCACCACAGCCCCCACAGCAACCACAGACACCACCAGACCGACCACCACAATACAAATCCCAGCCACCACTACATCATTCACCCCTCACTCACCACCACCATCATCCCGACCTGACCCGATATTCATCACAACCACCACCACCACCACTAGCAACCAAACTGAGCCCTCAGCCTATCCCTCATTCACTTACAGATCACCTCTACCTACAATTGCGGTAGAAGATCAGTTTTCGGCACTAAACAGAATGGTAATGCGTTTGCTGGCTGCCGATGAGGAAAAGGCCTCCCAAATCCGCCAGCTTACTGACCTGACTGCTGCACAAACTCACCAAATTGCAGAGCAGGCTCAAGTGATAGAAAGGCAGGCCGACAGATGACTGCCCAGAGCAACGAGATAGCCCTTCTCCAAGCTCAAAGTGTCACCTCAAGGAAGAAAATAGAGGAGTTGGAAAAGGCTAAAAAGACAATTTTGCTAAAGCTGAAAGGATCGAAGGAGGAGCCATTAAAGATAAGGGATGGGGACAAAAATGATGATGATGATGAGAGTGAAACTGACGAAGAGAATACTGAAGAATGGCACGAAGATGATGACACTGACGGAGGAGAAACAGCTGAATCTGTCTCAGCTCCAGGGCAAGAGAAAAGATCAAAGAACAGACAAGATCTGCCAGCTTCTGCTTCTGCACCTCCATGTGATGAGCCGAGTATTCAGGATAAAAGTAAATAGTAGATGTTTATGTATTTATTTACTTTTGTATTCTGTATTGAAAAACCATGTATTAAATGTTTATATTAAGTTAATGCATTTCGTTTGATAAATTACTAATGATTTGAGTGTGAAATGTGTAAATCAAACAGATCCAAATTACAAAACAGATGAGTTTGATATTGCTCTCCTTCAGCAGGTCAAGTCTCAACTCACAATGGTTCTTGATTTGCAAGGGATTGTCAGAAGGTCAGTGAGTTATACCCCTGAAGAAGGGGAAATAATTCACGATCTATCAAACGAGCAACTGGCAGAAATTTTCAAGCTCAATCCTGATGAAATAGTGAAAGATGCTCCGACATGTAATGCTACCTGTGATGACGAGATAAATGACGTTGATGAAATAGAGATAGAAGATGTCACTACAGAGCAATGAGGGCAATGTGGTTCCCAATCTGGGTGAATCCCTTGTCGGTGATACATTTGAGATGTTAGACAAAATGGAGCAAGAGTCAGAGAAGACAGAGGGAATGGCCCAAGCCTCAAAGGATGATGTTGATATCCGTAAGGCTGAATGGGCTGCATGTTTTAAAGAAGTTAGAGCCCAACGTGCTGCACCGAAGAAGGATGCCTACACCAAGATCTACAGAGTCAAGAAACATCTTAAGGTGTCAGGCAGGATTATAGCATGGGCATATTTTGATGATCTTAACGTTTATGCCGTTAAGAGGGAGAAGGGCATAGAGTACTTTAGATTTCCACATGATCTAAAGACTCTACCAGTTTTGAGCTCAACCAGCTAGCCAAATTGAAGCTGTTGTATGCTGACCCGAGAAAGATGTCAGGCTGGTTTGAGGCTGCCCTAAAGAAAGAGTACCACACCAGGTGGATTAACTTCAGACCTCAACAACCTACAAGGTATATTAGAAGGTCTGAGATGGATGCCATTACTGGAAAACCAAAGATAGTGTTGAAGTGGAATCCTCTGCGCACAATGTCAAGAATCCCACTCCGGGAAATGACAAAGGATTTCACACCACACTTTAAGTGGTGGTACTACGATTGGAGAACAGCAGAAATGGTCATAGTTCTAAATAAAGAGGGCCAAATGGATAAAATCAGAGTATTTGACCCGATGTGGCTTACCAACTTGTCGGAAAATGATGTGTATACACTTTACAAGTGGCCACTGTTCCATGATACGCAAGATATTGTACAAGCCCTCCAGTTCCAAAATGTCATAAGACTTTGCTTCGCGTTTGATATTCACGTGGGAGTCACAAAAGAGGACAAGTACAAGAAATATGAGGAGGTAATGAAGAAAACAAGACATTAGAGAGATCTAGGTCCAAGGGGGAGTTTGTTGATACATGTATGTCCCTAGATCATGATATGTGAGGTAATAGATCTTGTTTGGTATGATTAATGAAATGATATTGATTGTTTGTTAGTTAAAATGTTTAATGTTTCATTAATGAGTCTACATTGAATTGGTTAATTAGGTTAGTGATTGCTTGAATGATTACACATAATGCTTATTAAATAATACATTCAAACTTAACATAATGAAGTTCTCATACGAATGGCTCATGCGAATGAACCATACGCATGAATAACTTCACACGATTGACTCAGTCGCACGACTGAACCAGGAGACTGGATCAATCCTACGATTGTAACATAAGATTGGCTCAGTCGCACGACTGAACACTCAGTCGTACGAATGAATCAACCGCATGGTTCAATCGCACGACTGAACCATACTAATGGTTCAGTCGCACGATTGGATAAACCAACCTATAAATACAACTCAAATCATGAAAAACGTAGACTCTCGATCAATTACAATTCCAGACGTACCCTAACCGTCCAGAAACCTCCCAATTCGTTCTCCAAGTTCATAGAACACATTAGATCGATTCCCAATCGATTTCTAACGTTAGTTTCAATTCTTGATTGATTCTTCGTGTGTTCTCACTGATTGGATCACCAATCAAATAGGATTCCGCACTATTTCATCTGGTTTACACATTAATCTCTAGGTATTTGAGTCAAATACCAGGTCCTAACACATGGTTTGCAAATCAAGACACCCTACTTACACCCAGGTGTGAGTTTGCCAAAATAAGTGGTTAGGTGACCTTTATCCCACAAATAAGGCATTCTCACCTCAAATCGCAAGTTCCCTCAAAATGGTTAGGTGATCTTTATCCCACTAAGAGTTTCCAAGTGACTCAAGTGTTGTGTTAAAGGACGGTGTTGATCTTGTTTAAAATGTTAGAGATTTCATAATTCAAGTTTTTAGTAAACTCTATGTACTTGTATTTGCATGCTTTCAAATTCAAGATACCCTATGGTCCTTTGATAAAACCCATTTAATCTTTGGAATCATTAAATAAATTTAATAACCTTTTATTACTTTTAATGATAAGAACCATCAATTTTCAGCTTGTTAAGTTTGTAAATTAGTTTGTAATGCATGTCAAAATATCAACCATACAATCAAATAACAAACATTCAAACAAGCATAAAAATAAACAACCACATGTGCATAACCATAGCCATTATGTTGACAACACTGTTTGCCATCACAAGTGTTGTCATTTGGTCTTTCCTAAGGTCATAACAAAACACATAGAAAGCTTCCAAAAACCTCCCACTTGAAACCGCTTCCCAAATGCTCCATGTTTCTCTTGTGTCTTTCCTTTGTGCTTCCAAGGCGTATGTCTTCATATTACAAGATATAAAGTCCTAATACACGATATCTAGTAAAATGAAAATACACCTAATCTAATTATTACAACCCATAATAAATAAATTACATCTTTTATACAAAGCACAAAAAAAATTATACAACTCCATTGAATCAACCAAAACAAATTGCATACATCAAACAACACAAGGCCAAACGCTAGGTTATGCACCAATATGAACATTCATCATATCATCCAAATATATCAAAGAATCCCCATTAAAACCCACGATTTTCAGCCAACATAAACTGAAAAATCGGGTTTGAAATATAGTCCAAACAATATACATATCATCGTACATATCTTTGAAGGTTTAATCACAAGCATGTGTGATATGACCTTGAAAGTTTGGGGATTCAACAAACAAGAATATAGAAGCCCCTAAAAGGGGTTTCAAGGTCCATCAAACGAATTTTTAAAGGACAATCAAGCTAGCTATCCACATAACCGGCTCTAGATGCCATTGTAGGGTTTGTTAGAACACAAGACATAGTTAAACCACTTAAACTTTGTAAAACGCAGCGGAAGTTTAACATTATTACATTGTTTGTAAGCTGAAAAACATGTTCTATTTGATGTTTTAAAGTGTGAACAAACCCAAGAACAAAGGGGAGCCTTTATGTGAATAAACAAGCTATGAACATAATGAAAGTGTACATAAAATCACAGCTACATGAAGCTGTGATTAACTACCTTTCTCCAGCTGAAATGTCAACCAAGGTAGAGAGATTAGATGCTAAGCTTCGGCCAAGGCTCCAAGGAAGGATCCCTCAAGATAGTATACCCCAAGCACTATCACAAAACACCTTAGATGCTAGGATTGAACACTGAAACGAAGGGAAACTGTTCTGGAAAAACTTTCAGTCGAGTTCTCTTCAACAAGAACAAGAAAACCCTTTCTTGTGTTGTTCTATTGCATGTGTGAGAGAGAAAATGAGATGGAGTGAATGTGTATCTAATATGTGTATGTTTTCAAGGATATCAACAAAACCAAGAGGAGGCCATCCATAATGGGCCTCCGAAACCTCATTGGGTTTATTTGATTTCCCCCCAAAAGTTAAATGAAATATTAACACATTAACAAGTCATTCATTTTTTTAAAAGTTGTTCATTCAATAAACCTTTTATTAGAATAACACATAACACTCACTAATTATTTGATGTTATTTAAATAACTTAAATAACATTACAAACAATATCTATAAACAAAATATCCATATAAATTGTTTAATCTCATATGCAACTTAATTAGAAAACCCATTTTCTAAATTTGGTGTTATTATTTAATTGCATGATGATATCATCAAGTGAATAATTGTCGGTGATTGCAAAGCTTGTTATTGTGTATAACCTGTTAGGATCAGTGATCTAAGTTTGCTTGATTAGAGAGTATTGCAGCGGAATTCGAACAATGAATTTAAACAATTCACAAGAACACAATTGATATTCAATGTAACAGTAAATGGTTATAGAAAAAGAGTATTTTGCAAAAGAGATATTTCATTCATATGCTTTCCTAGTGGCTCAATGTCACACTTTACAATTAGGTCAACATTCCTTATATAGGATATGTGACGTGTGCTAATGTCACTTGATAGTGACATCTAACAGAATTATTCAAACTACTGACACTATGCAAACTACTGAGAATGTTCTCAACTACTGATTACATCTTAGAGAATGCTCAAGTACAAAAACATAAAACTACTAAAACTAAGCTATTGAAACTATAACTACTGAAAAGTAAATTACAAGTACTGAAAGGAAACCATCACAACTATGAAGTTGATAACTTCAGCTGTTGTGACAACTACTGATCACTTTGGTCTTGAGTCTTTTTTTCGGTCTTTGTTCTTCAGACTTGGTTCTTGAGACTTTTACTTTCAAACTTTGTCTTCAGCTGATAGCTTCAGACTTTGTCTTCAGTTCTTTACTTTCAGACTTTGTCTTCAGTAGTAGTCTCCAGTTCTTGTCTTCAGAGTTTGTCTTCAGACCTTGTAATCAGCTGATGTCTTCAGCTGTTGTGATCGTCTTCAGCAGTTGTAATGTCTGTGGGACTTCAAGGTTTTTCTGATCAGGTTCATTGGTTATTTTGGTCCAACAAACTCCCTGAACCAATGTAGCCAAAACCTCCAAACTTATTCATGATCCCACTTATTCTTGGCAGAAACACCCTCTTGATCAGCTTCAGAGATAATCAGTTAAGCATAGGCCGGAAAAGGTTTCTAATCATTTGATTGGCTAAGTATGGAAGGGAACTCTATTTTGGGGAATTGAACACAGAGTCTTATTCCAACCATGAAACCTAATTCCCATGAATGATTCTATAAGACTCACTAGCATAGGCCTCAAGGAGAACAACTTGTTCCTCCTTGGTGAGTTTTTCTGCTTCTCATTCGAAGAAGAACTCTGGGCCATAATACTCAGACAGGTATCTCACTGTCTTTCCATTTTTCAACTCCACAGTTGTTATCTCTCTATAAGCAAATTCATCAGGGTGAGAGCCTTCAAGCAAGAACTGGAGTTTACTCTTTTGAAGATCTTCAAGTCTTTTGTATAACAACCCCTTCTTGATCATTTTGTTCTCAAGAATAGATTGAGGGGCTGTCTTGGATTTGTGAGCTCTCTTGAATTCTTCAATGATTTCCCAGGGTGAGACTAACATGGCCATGTAATTGCAGCATTCAAGGTCTTCTTCACTTGGCCATGATATCTACTTGTATATTCTCTATGAATTCTAGAACTTACCCTGGGGTCTGGACGGATCCGCACTCTTTCTTTTGATGTTGAAAAGTATGTCTAAGAGGTACAGCCTTAGAGCTGCTTTCTTCATTTCTTGAATGGATGAGGACTGAGGGAAATCCTTATCAACCATCTTGAGAAACTTCTCATCATGCTGTTTCTGCTGTTCTGCTTCTTCAATCTTTACCTTCACCATCTGCATTTTCAAGTCAGGAGTAATCACTTGTTGACTTCTGTGCTCAGGTGATTTGAGTTTGAGAACAACAGAGATTGGCAGACTATCATCATCATCCTCTTCTTCATCTTCTTCCCCCTCAACACCCCTCCTCCTTCTGGGTGCACCACTGGGTAAGGTTTGAGGTGTTTTTGGGGTAAAGGGATCGGTTTTGTGGGTTGAGTTATGGGTGGCTTTGGTTTAGGGATAGATTTGGGAGATTTTAGAGATAAGGGTTGTGTTTGAGTGGGAGTGGGAGAAGACTGACTTAGCATTTTGGTGGTGAGTTTGGCTTGGAGAGCTTTGCCATTTCAGTTCTCTTCCTTGCACCTGTTTCATCTAGTGCTTCAATTATCAACCCCTTATTATAGCCTCCAGCAAAGCAGATCTTCTTGGTATCTCTAGGATACTGTCTTTGGACCGGGCCTTTATCTCTATCAATAATCTTCCAAGGTATTTGGCAATGAATCTAATCATTATCTCCAATCTTTCCCTTTCCAACACACTATAACCAGCCCATTTAGTTTGAATCTCTTCTATTTCAAGCCTTCTGATCTCAGTGTCTAGTGTAGCTGTGTCATGACCTTGTCGAAAGAGCTGATCTATAATTTTATCCATGATCTGCTGTGAGCTTCATCAGCATTTTACAAGATCTTCTAAGGATTATCTTCAGTAGCTTTTGACTCAGCACTTTTCTTTCTTTTATATGTGATAAACTGTTCTGAGATGAGTTCTTTCTCCACCTCCTTCTCTTTTGCAGGTTCTTTCTCATCATCAACTCTTTTTCTTTTCTTTTCTTCACTACCTTAGACTTGGAAGTCTCACCCTTTTTGGTTGCATTGGGATCAGGGGGTTGAAAGGCAGAAAGATATTTTTGAACAACATCATCAATGAGGAGTTGTAGATTTGAGGATATCCCTCATCAATGGCTTTATGCACTATGTCAGTGATGATGGGAGTGATAAGAGGTAAGGAGTTTTGAAAGATAGCAGCCATCTGCTCAGAGGGGTTCTGTCCTGAGAGGTGGTGCCAAAAGTAGTGGCTCAGTTATGCGTATTGGCTCAGTGTTTGGGGAACCTTCAATTGAAGGTGCCATCTGTGGGGTTTGTGAGGTAGATGGACTTGGATCCTGAGACATTTTGGCTAACAACTCTTTGAGTCTGCTCACCTCAGTCTCAAGGATGGTATTATGGGCTAATACATCATAGAAAAAGCCCAGGTCATCATCAGTTGTGCTGAATCACCTGACCTTCTGATGGAATCAGGATGTACATGCTCTGAATGTAGATCAATAAAAGCATGTGCCCCTTGTTCTTGGTACTGGGGACTTCCTGCCTCAGGACTGTGTCCTTCATTGGCAGTTGCCTCTAGTAAGGTCTTATGGATGTTACCAACGTCATCCTGATCATTTGCTGAATTAGTAGAATTGGCAGCCTTACCAGATGTTCTATTCTCTGTTTCTACACTTGGAGAGTGAACATTGTAACCCCTATGTTATGGGTTATCACAAGCATTTTGGTCCTCGCCCTCAATATTGAGGTATTCCAGTGATAAGTGGTTTCTGGGGATGGGGTGAGGAATGCAACTGACTAAGCACTTTAGCAACAATCAGTGTTGGGCTTTAAGGGGCGGTTGCATGTGGAGATTGGTCTGAAGCAGATGCACCCGAGGAGAGAGGTGCTCTTCAATGGTAACCCTCTCAATTGAGAGAGGTTCCAGAAATGTGAGATCCCCAATTGTGGTTGCAACAGGATCTTGTTGAGAGGATACCTGTACGGCTTCAGCGGGTTGAGTCTTGGACATAACTGGGGACTCATCTCCCTGAGTAGCCTTTTTAGGCTTTTTGGATTTGGGTTTGGTGGGGACTTTGGATCTAGAAGTGGAGGCTGTGGGTTCTCGCTGCTTGGGTTTTAGCATCCGGGCAGCCCCTTTAAGAGTAGGGTCTGAGTTATGTCGGGAGTATACCTCAGCTAAAATAGCTAGAGCAGGGACTCCAAGACCAACAAGGCCATCAGATTGTAATTGATTCAAAATAATGGCCATCAGAAACCTGGGATAAAGTATCCATCTGTTTGCCACAGGTTTCTGAGCCAGATCCTTTAGTTCCATGAACACTATCTTAGAAAAATTTAGATTTTGGCGTTCAAGGATAGAGAACAATACCTGTTGCCATCGGGAAGACATCTGATCCCAAGAAGATGTCTTTGATGCAAGGCAGACATTCACCATGTGAAAGATAAGACGTTCAGCATTATGGAAGTGATTTTTAAGTATGGTTGTAGCACTTAGGTCGCCTTCATACCCGTTATGGATAAAAGACATATCAGTGGTGCCTTTCGGGTATTCTTTACCATAGGTGCCATCATGCAAATTTAGGTTTTAGTGAATGATGTCGGGGGTGATGAGCACCTGTTTCTGGTTCACCAACGACTGGAGAGTGATTTCTCTATCATTCTCACCGGTTATTACAAAGACGTTGGTCAAGAACTGGGATAAGGAGTCGGGATATATGGTAGGATTCAGAAGAAAGGCTGTTCTGTATGGGGAATCCACCATAAGATTGATGGCGGTGTCAAATTTGTTCTAGAAGACCGATTTCAAAAGGTAGGCAACATAGTTGTGTCGGGGTTTGAGTTTCATGGTGCCATTGTTGAGAGAGAAAGGTTTGAAAACGGCTAATGAAATGTTTGTCTATAAGTGCAGGTATTTATAGGTTAAGAAAAGGCTGAAAAAAAAACGACTGAAAGTGTTGGTGTTGGCATCAGTTGTTATGAAAATAACTGAAGACGTGGTTTTAACTATCAGACGTTTGAAAACAACTGAAGACTTGGTTTTAGGCATCAGTAGTTGTGAAACTACTAAAAACATGGTTTTGTCATCAGCTGTTGTAAACAACTGAGGATTTGGTATTAGTCATCAGTAGTTGTGAAACTACTGAAGACATGGTTTTGTCATTAGCTGTTTAGAGTGAAACAGCAGTTTGTGTAAACCACTGAAGTGAAAATTCTCATTAGTAGTTTTCATGAGTTCTTAGCTTTTCAGATGTTTCATACTGTCCTCAACACTTACTCATCAGACATTTTAGCTGATTTCACTTGTTTCATAGGACATCAGTACTTATCTGTTTTTACCGACATCAGGAGTTATAACTGCATTAGTAGTTGTAACTGCTTCAATTTCTTTTAACAGAATTAGTACATATTTGTGACATGTTTACTAATGATCATCAGTACTTGTTTACTGAGATCATCAGTAGTTATCACTTACTCCAGCTGCAGCATACCAAGCCTTAACACAAGGTTTTGGAAAGTTGAACTATACAAAGGCTTCGTAAATATATCTGCAAGCTCATCAGCACTAGGCACAAACTTTGGATCAATCAGACCTTTTTCAAAACAATCCCTAATAAAATTGTGTCTGATCTCTATATGTTTGGTCCTAGAGTGCTGGACTGGATTCTTGACAATACACAGAGCTGAAGCACTATCTATTAATAATGGAGTCTTAGTCTCTGTAATGCCATAATCCAATAATTGGTTTTGAAGCCAGAGTACCTGAGATGTACAACTTGCAGCAGCAATGTACTCTGCTTCAGCAGTGGATGTAGCAACAGATGTTTGTTTCTTACTCCGCCAAGAAATCAAACAGTTGCCTAGGAATTGACATCCACCAGAAGTTGACTTTCTAGTTAACTTACACCCTGCATAGTCACTATCAGAAAAAGCAACTAATTTGCATGAGTGTCCAGTGGAATACCAAAGACCTAGATTATGTACATTGCATATATCTAAAGATCCTCTTGACTGCAATCAAATGAGACTCTTTAGGAGCAGCCTGAAATCTAGCACAAACACAAGTTGCAAACATGATATGTAGTCTAGAAGCTTTTAAGTACATCAAGGATCCAATCATACATCTGTAAAGTGTTTCATCAACAGCTTTACCTTTCTGATATGCATCTAGTTGCGTGGTGTTGCACATGGGAGTAGAACAGGGCTTATAATTTTGTAAATCAAACTTATTCAAAAGATCTTTTGTATATTTTGACTGATGAATAAAAGTTCCATCAGCCTTTTGTTTGATTTGCAAGCCTAGAAAGAACTGTAATTCTCCCATTGCACTCATTTCAAACTTTTGTTGCATTAGACTTGTAAAATCATCACACAACTGGTGATCAGAGGATGCAACAATAATATCATCAACATAAATTGAACAAGTAGCTTATGTTGATCCACTTTCTATATAAACAAAGTTTTATCTATGGAGCCTCTAGTGAAATTATTTTTAAGAAGAAAATTTGAAGTGTTCATACCAGGCTCTAGGAGCTTGCTTCAACCCATAAAGAGCCTTATCAAGTTTATACACCCAATCATGATGTTTATTATCCTCAAAACTGGTGGTTGACACACATAAACCTCTTCTTTTATTTTACCATATAAAAATGCACTTTTGACATCCATTTGAAAAACTTTAAGATTGTGGAATGCAGCATAGGCTAAGAACAATCTAATTGCCTCTAGTCTGGCTACCGGGGCAAAGGTTTCATCATAATCAATACCTTCTTCTTGTGAAAACCCTTGTACAGCCAGTCTATTTAGTGCCTATTGCAACTTCTAGAGATATGGGATCGGCTTGAAACATCATATGTAAAGTCGGCATGTTAACCCATCAACACCATTGGAAACCACATCGTAGGTGATCCATTTGAGATGGTTTGCAAATCAAGACACCCTACTACACCCAGGTGTGAGTTTGCCAAAATAAGTGGTTAGGTGACCTTTATCCCACAAATAAGGCATTCTCACCTCAAATCGCAAGTTCCCTCAAAATGGTTAGGTGATCTTTATCCCACTAAGAGTTTCCAAGTGACTCAAGTGTTGTGTTAAAGGACGGTGTTGATCTTGTTTAAAATGTTAGAGATTTCATAATTCAAGTTTTTAGTAAACTCTATGTACTTGTATTTGCATGCTTTCAAATTCAAGATACCCTATGGTCCTTTGATTAAAACCATTTTAATCTTTGGAATCATTAAATAAATTTAATAACCTTTTATTACTTTTAATGATTAGAACCATCAATTTTCAGCTTGTTAAGTTTGTAAATTAGTTTGTAATGCATGTCAAAATATCAACCATACAATCAAATAACAAACATTCAAACAAGCATAAAAATAAACAACCACATGTGCATAACCATAGCCATTATGTTGACAACACTTGTTTGCCATCACAAGTGTTGTCATTTGGTCTTTCCTAAGGTCATAACAAAACACATAGAAAGCTTCCAAAAACCTCCCACTTGAAACCGCTTCCCAAATGCTCCATGTTTCTCTTGTGTCTTTCCTTGTGCTTCCAAGGCGTATGTCTTCATATTACAAGATATAAAGTCCTAATACACGATATCTAGTAATGAAAATACACCTAATCTAATTATTACAACCCAATAATAAATAAATTACATCTTTTATACAAAGCACAAAAAAAATTATACAACTCCATTGAATCAACCAAAACAACCATTGCATACATCAAAACAACACAAGGCCAAACGCTAGGTTATGCACCAATATGAACATTCATCATATCATCCAAATATATCAAAGAATCCCCATTAAAACCCACGATTTTCAGCCAACATAAACTGAAAAATCGGGTTTGAAATATAGTCCAAACAATATAATCATATCGTACATATCTTTGAAGGTTTAATCACAAGCATGTGTGATATGACCTTGAAAGTTTGGGGATTCAACAAACAAGAATATAGAAGCCCCTAAAAGGGGTTTCAAGGTCCATCAAACGAATTTTTAAAGGACAATTCAAGATAGCTATCCACATAACCGACTCTAGATGCCATTGTAGGGGTTTGTTAGAACACAAGACATAGTTTAACCACTTAAACTTTGTAAAACGCAGCGGAAGTTTAACATTATTACATTGTTTGTAAGCTGAAAAACATGTTCTATTTGATGTTTTAAAGTGTGAACAAACCCAAGAACAAAGGGGAGCTTTTATGTGAATAAACAAGCTATGAACATAATGAAAGTGTACATAAAATCACAGCTACATGAAGCTGTGATTAACTACCTTTCTCCAGCTGAAATGTCAACCAAGGTAGAGAGATTAGATGCTAAAGCTTCGGCCAAGGCTCCAAGGAAGGATCCCTCAAGATAGTATACCCCAAGCACTATCACAAAACACCTTAGATGCTAGGATTGAACACTGAAACGAAGGGAAACTCTTCTGGAAAAACCTTTCAGTCGAGTTCTCTTCAACAAGAACAAGAAAACCCTTTCTTGTGTTGTTCTATTGCATGTGTGAGAGAGAAAATGAGATGGAGTGAATGTGTATCTAATATGTGTATGTTTTCAAGGATATCAACAAAACCAAGAGGAGGCCATCCATAATGGGCCTCCGAAACCTCATTGGGTTTATTTGATTCCCCCCAAAAGTTAAATGAAAATATAACACATTAACAAGTCATTCATTTTTTTAAAAGTTGTTCATTCAATAAACCTTTTATTGAATAACACATAACACTCACTAATTATTTGATGTTATTTAAATAACTTAAATAACATTACAAACAATATCTATAAACAAAATATCCATATAAATTGTTTAATCTCATATGCAACTTATTTAGAAAACATTTTTCTAAATTGGTGTTATTATTTAATTGCATGATGATATCATCAAGTGAATAATTGTCGGTGATTGCAAAGCTTGTTATTGTGTATAACCTGTTAGGATCAGTGATCTAAGTTTGCTTGATTAGAGAGTATTGCAGCGGAATTCGAACAATGAATTTAAACAATTCACAAGAACACAATTGATATTCAATGTAACAGTAAATGGTTATAGAAAAGAGTATTTTGCAAAAGAGATATTTCATTCATATGCTTTCCTAGTGGCTCAATGTCACACTTTACAATTAGGTCAACATCCTTATATAGGATATGTGACGTGTGCTAATGTCACTTGATAGTGACATCTAACAGAATTATTCAAACTACTGACACTATGCAAACTACTGAGAATGTTCTCAACTACTGATTACATCTCAGAGAATGCTCAGTACAAAAACATAAAATACTAAAACTAAGCTATTGAAACTATAACTACTGAAAAGTAAATTACAAGTACTGAAAGGAAACCATCACAACTACTGAAGTTGATAACTTCAGCTGTTGTGACAACTACTGATCACTTTGGTCTTGAGTCTTTGTTTTCGGTCTTTGTTCTTCAGACTTGGTTCTTGAGACTTTTACTTTCAAACTTTGTCTTCAGCTGATAGCTTCAGACTTTGTCTTCAGTTCTTTACTTTCAGACTTTGTCTTCAGTAGTAGTCTCCAGTTCTTGTCTTCAGAGTTTGTCTTCAGACCTTGTAATCAGCTGATGTCTTCAGCTGTTGTGATCGTCTTCAGCAGTTGTAATGTCTGTGGGACTTCAGGTTTTTCTGATCAGGTCATTGGTTATTTTGGTCCAACAAACTCCCCCTGAACCAATGTAGCCAAAACCTCCAAACTTATTCATGATCCCACTTATTCTTGGCAGAAACACCCTCTTGATCAGCTTCAGAGATAATCAGTTAAGCATAGGCCGGGAAAAGGTTTCTAATCATTTGATTGGCTAAGTATGGAAGGGAACTCTATTTTGGGGAAATTGAACACAAAGTCTTATTCCAACCATGAAACCTAATTCCCATGAATGATTCTATAAGACTCACTAGCATAGGCCTCAAGGAGAACAACTTGTTCCTCCTTGGTGAGTTCTTCTGCTTCTCATTCGAAGAAGAACTCTGGGCCATAATACTCAGACAGGTATCTCACTGTCTTTCCATTTTTCAACTCCACAGTTGTTATCTCTCTATAAGCAAATTCATCAGGGTGAGAGCCTTCAAGCAAGAACTGGAGTTCACTCTTTTGAAGATCTTCAAGTCTTTTGTATAACAACCCCTTCTTGATCATTTTGTTCTCAAGAATAGATTGAGGGGCTGTCTTGGATTTGTGAGCTCTCTTGAATTCTTCAATGATTTCCCAGGGTGAGACTAACATGGCCAATGTAATTGCAGCATTCAAGGTCTTCTTCACTTGGCCATGATATCTACTTGGTATATTCTTCTTATGAATTCTAGAACTTACCCTGGGGTCTGGACGGATCCGCACTCTTTCTTTTTGATGTTGAAAAGTATGTCTAAGAGTGTACAGCCTTAGAGCCTGTTTCTTCATTTCTTGAATGGATGAGGACTGAGGGAAATCCTTATCAACCATCTTGAGAAACTTCTCATCATGCTGTTTCTGCTGTTCTGCTTCTTCAATCTTTACCTTCACCATCTGCATTTTCAAGTCAGGAGTAATCACTTGTTGACTTCTGTGCTCAGGTGATTTGAGTTTGAGAACAACAGAGATTGGCAGACTATCATCATCATCCTCTTCTTCATCTTCTTCCACCCTCAACACCCTTCTCCTCCTTCTGGGTGCACCACTGGGTAAGGTTTGAGGTTGTTTTTGGGGTAAAGGGATCGGTTTTGTGGGTTGAGTTATGGGTGGCTTTGGTTTAGGGATAGATTTGGGAGATTTTAGAGATAAGGGTTGTGTTTGAGTGGGAGTGGGAGAAGACTGACTTAGCATTTTGGTGGTGAGTTTGGCTTTGGAGAGCTTTGCCATTTCAGTTCTCTTCCTCACCTGTTTCATCTAGTGCTTCAATTATCACCCCTTATTATAGCCTCCAGCAAAGCAGATCTTCTTGGTATCTCTAGGATACTGTCTTTGGACCGGGCCTTTATCTCTATCAATAATCTTCCAAGGTATTTGGCAATGAATCTAATCATTATCTCCAATCTTTCCCTTTCCAACACACTATAACCAGCCCATTTAGTTTGAATCTCTTCTATTTCAAGCCTTCTGATCTCAGTGTCTAGTGTAGCTGTGTCATGACCTTGTCGAAAGAGCTGATCTATAATTTTATCCATTGATCTGCTGTGAGCTTCATCAGCATCTTTTACAAGATCTTCTAAGGATTTATCTTCAGTAGCTTTTGACTCAGCACTTTTCTTTCTTTTATATGTGATAAACTGTTCTGAGATGAGTTCTTTCTCCACCTCCTTCTCTTTTGCAGGTTCTTTCTCATCATCAACTCTTTTTCTTTTCTTTTCTTTCACTACCTTAGACTTGGAAGTCTCACCCTTTTTGGTTGCATTGGGATCAGGGGGTTGAAAGGCAGAAAGATATTTTTGAACAACATCATCAATGAGGAGTTGTAGATTTGAGGATATCCTCTCATCAATGGCTTTATGCACTATGTCAGTGATGATGGGAGTGATAAGAGGTAAGGAGTTTTGAAAGATAGCAGCCATCTGCTCAGAGGGGTTCTGTCCCTGAGAGGTGGTGCCAAAAGTAGTGGCTCAGTTATGCGTATTGGCTCAGTGTTTGGGGAACCTTCAATTGAAGGTGCCATCTGTGGGGTTTGTGAGGTAGATGGACTTGGATCCTGAGACATTTTGGCTAACAACTCTTTGAGTCTGCTCACCTCAGTCTCAAGGATGGTATTATGGGCTAATACATCATAGAAAAAGCCCAGGTCATCATCAGTTTGTGCTGAATCACCTGACCTTCTGATGGAATCAGGATGTACATGCTCTGAATGTAGATCAATAAAAGCATGTGCCCCTTGTTCTTGGTACTGGGGACTTCCTGCCTCAGGACTGTGTCCTTCATTGGCAGTTGCCTCTAGTAAGGTCTTATGGATGTTACCAACGTCATCCTGATCATTTGCTGAATTAGTAGAATGGCAGCCTTACCAGATGTTCTATTCTCTGTTTCTACACTTGGAGAGTGAACATTGTAACCCCTATGTTATGGGTTATCACAAGCATTTTGGTCCTCGCCCTCAATATTTGAGGTATTCCCAGTGATAAGTGGTTTCTGGGGATGGGGTGAGGAATGCAACTGACTAAGCACTTTAGCAACAATCAGTGTTGGGCTTTAAGGGGCGGTTGCATGTGGAGATTGGTCTGAAGCAGATGCACCCGAGGAGAGAGGTGCTCTTCAATGGTAACCCTCTCAATTGAGAGAGGTTCCAGAAATGTGAGATCCCCAATTGTGGTTGCAACAGGATCTTGTTGAGAGGATACCTGTACGGCTTCAGCGGGTTGAGTCTTGGACATAACTGGGGACTCATCTCCCTGAGTAGCCTTTTTAGGCTTTTTGGATTTGGGTTTGGTGGGGACTTTGGATCTAGAAGTGGAGGCTGTGGGTTCTCGCTGCTTGGGTTTTAGCATCCGGGCAGCCCCTTTAAGAGTAGGGTCTGAGTTATGTCGGGAGTATACCTCAGCTAAAATAGCTAGAGCAGGGACTCCAAGACCAACAAGGCCATCAGATTGTAATTGATTCAAAATAATGGCCATCAGAAACCTGGGATAAAGTATCCATCTGTTTGCCACAGGTTTCTGAGCCAGATCCTTTAGTTCCATGAACACTATCTTAGAAAAATTTAGATTTTGGCGTTCAAGGATAGAGAACAATACCTGTTGCCATCGGGAAGACATCTGATCCCAAGAAGATGTCTTTGATGCAAGGCAGACATTCACCATGTGAAAGATAAGACGTTCAGCATTATGGAAGTGATTTTTAAGTATGGTTGTAGCACTTAGGTCGCCTTCATACCCGTTATGGATAAAAGACATATCAGTGGTGCCTTTCGGGTATTCTTTACCATAGGTGCCATCATGCAAATTTAGGTTTTAGTGAATGATGTCGGGGGTGATGAGCACCTGTTTCTGGTTCACCAACGACTGGAGAGTGATTTCTATCATTCTCACCGGTTATTACAAAGACGTTGGTCAAGAACTGGGATAAGGAGTCGGGATATATGGTAGGATTCAGAAGAAAGGCTGTTCTGTATGGGGAATCCACCATAAGATTGATGGCGGTGTCAAATTTGTTCTAGAAGACCGATTTCAAAAGGTAGGCAACATAGTTGTGTCGGGGTTTGAGTTTCATGGTCGCCATTGTTGAGAGAGAAAGGTTTGAAAACGGCTAATGAAATGTTTGTCTATAAGTGCAGGTATTTATAGGTTAAGAAAAGGCTGAAAAAAAACGACTGAAAGTGTTGGTGTTGGCATCAGTTGTTATGAAAATAACTGAAGACGTGGTTTTAACTATCAGACGTTTGAAAACACTGAAGACTTGGTTTTAGGCATCAGTAGTTGTGAAACTACTAAAAACATGGTTTTGTCATCAGCTGTTGTAAACAACTGAGATTTGGTATTAGTCATCAGTAGTTGTGAAACTACTGAAGACATGGTTTTGTCATTAGCTGTTTAGAGTGAAACAGCAGTTTGTGTAAACCACTGAAGTGAAAATTCTCATTAGTAGTTTTCATGAGTTCTTAGCTTTTCAGATGTTTCATACTGTCCTCAACACTTACTCATCAGACATTTTAGCTGATTTCACTTGTTTCATAGGACATCAGTACTTATCTGTTTTTACCGACATCAGGAGTTATAACTGCATTAGTAGTTGTAACTGCTTCAATTTCTTTTAACAGAATTAGTACATATTTGTGACATGTTTACTAATGATCATCAGTACTTGTTTACTGAGATCATCAGTAGTTATCACTTACTCCAGCTGCAGCATACCAAGCCTTAACACAAGGTTTTGGAAAGTTGAACTATACAAAGGCTTCGTAAATATATCTGCAAGCTCATCAGCACTAGGCACAAACTTTGGATCAATCAGACCTTTTTCAAAACAATCCCTAATAAAATTGTGTCTGATCTCTATATGTTTGGTCCTAGAGTGCTGGACTGGATTCTTGACAATACACAGAGCTGAAGCACTATCTATTAATAATGGAGTCTTAGTCTCTGTAATGCCATAATCCAATAATTGGTTTTGAAGCCAGAGTACCTGAGATGTACAACTTGCAGCAGCAATGTACTCTGCTTCAGCAGTGGATGTAGCAACAGATGTTTGTTTCTTACTCCGCCAAGAAATCAAACAGTTGCCTAGGAATTGACATCCACCAGAAGTTGACTTTCTAGTTAACTTACACCCTGCATAGTCACTATCAGAAAAAGCAACTAATTTGCATGAGTGTCCAGTGGAATACCAAAGACCTAGAGATTATGTACATTGCATATATCTAAAGATCCTCTTGACTGCAATCAAATGAGACTCTTTAGGAGCAGCCTGAAATCTAGCACAAACACAAGTTGCAAACATGATATGTAGTCTAGAAGCTTTTAAGTACATCAAGGATCCAATCATACATCTGTAAAGTGTTTCATCAACAGCTTTACCTTTCTGATATGCATCTAGTTGTGTGGTGTTGCACATGGGAGTAGAACAGGGCTTATAATTTTGTAAATCAAACTTATTCAAAAGATCTTTTGTATATTTTGACTGATGAATAAAAGTTCCATCAGCCTTTTGTTTGATTTGCAAGTCTAGAAAGAATTGTAATTCTCCCATTGCACTCATTTCAAACTTTTGTTGCATTAGACTTGTAAAATCATCACACAACTGGTGATCAGAGGATGCAACAATAATATCATCAACATAAATTTGAACAAGTAGCTTATGTTGATCCACTTTCTATATAAACAAAGTTTTATCTATGGAGCCTCTAGTGAAATTATTTTTAAGAAGAAAATTTGAAGTGTTTCATACCAGGCTCTAGGAGCTTGCTTCAACCCATAAAGAGCCTTATTAAGTTTATACACCCAATCATGATGTTTATTATCCTCAAAACCTGGTGGTTGACACACATAAACCTCTTCTTTTATTTTACCATATAAAAATGCACTTTTGACATCCATTTGAAAAACTTTAAGATTGTGGAATGCAGCATAGGCTAAGAACAATCTAATTGCCTCTAGTCTGGCTACCGGGGCAAAGGTTTCATCATAATCAATACCTTCTTCTTGTGAAAACCCTTGTACAGCCAGTCTATTTAGTGCCTATTGCAACTTCTAGAGATATGGGATCGGCTTGAAACATCATATGTAAAGTCGGCATGTTAATCCCATCAACACCATTTGGAAACCACATCGTAGGTGATCCATTTGAGATGGTTTGCAAATCAAGACACCCTACTTACACCCAGGTGTGAGTTTGCCAAAATAAGTGGTTAGGTGACCTTTATCCCACAAATAAGGCATTCTCACCTCAAATCGCAAGTTCCCTCAAAATGGTTAGGTGATCTTTATCCCACTAAGAGTTTCCAAGTGACTCAAGTGTTGTGTTAAAGGACGGTGTTGATCTTGTTTAAAATGTTAGAGATTTCATAATTCAAGTTTTTAGTAAACTCTATGTACTTGTATTTGCATGCTTTCAAATTCAAGATACCCTATGGTCCTTTGATTAAAACCCATTTTAATCTTTGGAATCATTAAATAAATTTAATAACCTTTTATTACTTTTAATGATTAAGAACCATCAATTTTCAGCTTGTTAAGTTTGTAAATTAGTTTGTAATGCATGTCAAAATATCAACCATACAATCAAATAACAAACATTCAAACAAGCATAAAAATAAACATCATATGTAAATTAGTTTGTACAGCCAGTCTATTTAGTGCCTATTGCAACTTCTAGAGATATGGGATCGGCTTGAAACATCATATGTAAAGTCGGCATGTTAATCCCATCAACACCATTTGGAAACCACATCGTAGGTGATCCATTTGAGATGGTTTGCAAATCAAGACACCCTACTTACACCCACGTGTGAGTTTGCCAAAATAAGTGGTTAGGTGACCTTTATCCCACAAATAAGGCATTCTCACCTCATGGTTCAATCGCACGACTGAACCATACTAATGGTTCAGTCGCACGATTGGATAAACCAACCTATAAATACAACTCAATTGATGAAAAACGTAGACTCTCGATCAATTACAATTCCAGACGTACCCTAACCGTCCAGAAACCTCCCAATTCGTTCTCCAAGTTCATAGAACACATTAGATCGATTCCCAATCGATTTCTAACGTTAGTTCAATTCTTGATTGATTCTTCGTGTGTTCTCACTGATTGGATCACCAATCAAATAGGATTCCGCACTATTTCATCTGGTTTACACATTAATCTCTAGGTATTTCAGTCAAATACCAGGTCCTAACACATGGTTTGCAAATCAAGACACCCTACTTACACCCAGGTGTGAGTTTGCCAAAATAAGTGGTTAGGTGACCTTTATCCCACAAATAAGGCATTCTCACCTCAAATCGCAAGTTCCCTCAAAATGGTTAGGGATCTTTATCCCACTAAGAGTTTCCAAGTGACTCAAGTGTTGTGTTAAAGGACGGTGTTGATCTTGTTTAAAATGTTAGAGATTTCATAATTCAAGTTTTTAGTAAACTCTATGTACTTGTATTTGCATGCTTTCAAATTCAAGATACCCTATGGTCCTTTGATTAAAACCCATTTTAATCTTTGAAATCATTAAATCAATTTAATAACCTTTTATTACTTTTAATGATTAAGAACCATCAATTTTCAGCTTGTTAAGTTTGTTAATTAGTTTGTAATGCATGTCAAAATATCAACCATACAATCAGATAACAAACATTCAACAAGCATAAAAATAAACAACCACATGTGCATAACCATAGCCATTATGTTGACATAACTTGTTTGTGAAGGATTTGATCTGCCCAAGATACATACTAAATTGATATGGCTAGTGTGATATGATCCAAGTCGGGTCATACCCAATAACAAGCAAAACAAACACCGATAAATATTTATTCGTTGATAAGATCAAACAAATAAATATAAGCACCAACATAGAAACCGGGTTTTCTAAAACATTGCTTTTGATAATGAACAACATATATGGATAATTGTTCATGAGAAATTACTTGTTTCTATTATTTAAGTTGGTTAAATAATATTAAACAAAAGTGTATTAATTTTATAAGATAAAAGGGTTTTAATCTTATAAAATCAATAGAGTGCAAGGGTGATTTTTGATATAAATTCAAAATGAGAGGGACCCTCCAAGGTCCATTTCGGCCGCCCTTGGGGCTTGCAAGCCTTTTTGATGAATCATCTTGGTCCTTGCAATATTGAATTATTACAACACTCTTCCAAGGATACACCTTCTCTCACACACACACATAGCAAAAGAATTTCTCTCTAATCTCTCTCTAAAATTCGGATTTTGGAGCTGAAATAGAAGCAATTTCCAGCTTAAAACAAGTGTTGTTTGGCTGGAAAATCGATCTTCAAGAGTGTCTTTTAGGTTGGTGTTGCAAGACCTAGCAAGTGGGTGTTTGGAGGAAGCTTGGGGTATCATCTCTTGAGGATTTCTACTTTGAAGTCTTGACATTCAACATCATCTCCTAGCCTCCATTCCACGTTTCTAAAGGTAGTATATATGGTTGATATATGTATGTTGTGATAGTGTGTTATTCCATATAATAAGATCCTTGTTTTGGGTTTTGCCTTAACATATGTATATGATACATAAACTCTTATTTGAACTGAAAATCCGTTGTGTTTTACATGTAATAGTTAATATATCTTTGATTAACATCTACAAAACCCTTCAATGGCATCTAGAGCCGGATTATATGGATACATGCTTCCAACATGAAATTTTCGGGTCCTTTTTCTCTAAAAAGTGGGCTGGAAATTTCTTTACATGGAAGTCCCTTTGTTTTCAAGATGTTACTTTATATGCATGTAAAGATCTTGAAAAATATAGATCATATGATGGTTTGTTGTTTGGACATAAACCCACATGTTCTTGGTTTGTGTTGGCCAAAAACTTGGGTTAAAAGGGGCTGCCATATTATCGATTTTGGACTTGTTTGGATGTGTTCTAAGTGCACAAAGCCTAGCCATGACCTTGTGATTGATTATTTGTGGTTATGTTTCATTTGGATGTAATAAAGCATATGTAATTTATTTATTTCATTTGGTATGTAATAAATAGATTAGCTTGTATCTTATTTTACTAGAAAAATGTATTAGGACCTTTTCTATGTAATAAGCTTTTTGGGGCTGTTTTGTAACACATAAAGGAAGCCTAAAGATGATGATGGAATCACAACACAAAAGGCATACTTGAAGCATTTGGATGCAAGTTCAAGTGGGAGTTCATCAACTCAACAATGTGTCATGTTTTACCTTTGGATTGACCCCTTAACACACTTGTTATGGCAAGAAAGTGTGTTCAAAATTATTGGCTTTGGTTGTGCACTTATTATATTATGTTTGGTTGATTGTTTGGTTATCTTGGTTGTGTTTGTTTTGGATTGAAAATTGACAAACTAGTTTAACAACTATGGCGCATCAAGCATAAAAATGGTTCTTTATAATCATTAAATGGATTAATAAAATGAGTTTATTAAGGGTTAATGATTAATAAAAATGGGTTTTATTAAAAGGAACCTTAAAAATTGTTTTTCAAATAATACCATGCATTTGAATGCATACAAGTTGTATGGTATAAAAGGTTTTCTATAACTAAGTTTTAGAAACTTCAAAACCCTTTTTTTTAAAAACAAGTTTAACACCATCCTTTTAAACAACACTCAATTCACTTGTAACTTATTTATGGGATAAAGGTCACCTAACCATAAATGTAGAAACTTGAGAAGTTGAGGTGAAATTACTATATTTGGGGATAAAGGTCACCTAACCACTTATATTAGTGATATCACACGTGTGTCTAAGTAGGACGACTTGATTTGGAAATCATGCATTAGGATCACCGAAGCATGACGTACAAACGGTGTTGATGGGATTAACATGCCAAACTAAACAGATGTTTAAAACGATCCATAAAAACTAGAAATTGTAATGGGTTACAATTGTCAAAACGTTGACTACCTTGTTAATTTAAATAAAGGGATAAAGGTCACCTAACCGATATTTAAATGTAACGTTGGATTCTAGTTTTAATTATTAATTGTCTATGAGACATAAAGGGTATTAATAATTAAAAATTGCTTAAACATCAAAATACTAAAATTTGAACTTTGTAATATTGTAGATGGCTAACAACAACAACGCTATCCCGACCGTCCATAACCTATCACTAAGGACGATCCTCGAAAAGGAACGTCTAAACCATGGGAACTTCATGGATTGGTATCGAAACTTGAGAATAGTTCTCAAGCAAGAAAAGAAGTCCTATGTGTTAGACGATCCCATTCCCGATCACCCGATGAGAGTGACGTTGAGGCTTTTGCCGAGTGGGTCAAGTACACCGAGGACTCCGTGCAAGTCTCATGTCTCATGCTAGCGAGTATGATTCCCGACTTGCAAAAGGACTTTGAAAACCACAATGCCTTTGACATGATCACCCAGTTGAAGGAAATGTTCCAACAACAATCAAGGGTGGAGCGCTTCGAAACGGTTCGAGCGCTCCATGCATGTCGGATGGACGAGACCCAATCGGTGTCATCCTACGTTCTTAAGATGAAGAGCCACATTGATCGCCTCGAAAGGCTTAACTGTCGTGTGTCCAACGAGTTGGCAACGGATTTGATCCTCAACTCTCTATCAAAGAAGTTTGATAGTTTTGTTATGAACTATAACATGAATGGTTGGGACAAGAGCATTGGTGAGCTTCATTCAATGCTAAAAACGGCCGAGGCGGGCATGGGTAGAAAGGTTCTGCCGGTCCTTACGATCAATGAAGGAGGTAGTAGGAAGAGGCACCTCCCCAACCCTAAGGCAAGCGTTGCCAAAGGGAAGGGGCACGTCAAGGGAAAGGGAAAGGCAAAAATGGAACCCCCCAAACCAAAAGAAAAGAAGCAAAAGGTTGCTCAAGATGACCCTGTTTTTGAGTGTGGTGAGGTAGGCCATTGGAAACGCAATTGTCCGGTCTATCTCAAAGCGTTGAGGTCGAAGAAGGACGGGCAAACCTCAGGTACAATCTTTATGATACATGTTGAGCTAAATGTAATTTCTTCTAACACATGGGTATTAGATACCGGATGTGGAACTCATATTTGCAATTTGTTGCAGGGGTTCAAAAGAAGTAAGCATTATTCAAAAGGGAAGTTAGTCTCTTCATGGGCAATGGTGCAAAGGTTCATGTGGAAGCCCAAGGAGACTATGTTTTGAAGCTTCCAAGTGGTTTGGAAGTTATTTTAAAGAATATTTTGTATGCTCCTAGTTTGACTAGGAACATCATTTCTGTTTCCCGTTTAAGACAATATGATTATGATTTCAAATTTGTTGACAATGATATTCATGTTACTTTGAATCATGTGTTTTATTTTAAGGCTATTCCTTGTAATGGTATTTATGAATTGGTTCATGATAACACAACATATGATAGCTCAATGTACCAAGCAACCACCAAAAGGCTCAAATTAGATTTGAGTGATTCCTATCTTTGGCATTGTCGCCTTGGACACATAAATAAGAATCGTATGCATAAACTTCAAAAGAATGGTCTTTTGAAACCAATGAAAATGATTCATTCGATGTGTGCGAGTCTTGCTTACAAGGTAAAATGACAAAGGCCCCTTTTAGTGGGACTAATGAAAGGGCGAAAGATTTATTAGGGATCATACATTCGGATGTATGTGGACCTTTTAAACCAATGACTAGGAATGGTGAAAGATACTTCATTACCTTTACCGATGATTATAGTCGTTATGGGTATGTGTACTTGTTAAGACACAAACATGAATCTTTTGAAATGTTCAAAATATTCAAGAATGAAGTTGAAAATCAACTCAACAAAACGGTCAAGGTTCTTCGCACAGATAGAGGAGGTGAATACCTAAGTAGTGAATTTCAAGAGTATCTTAGAAGTTGTGGGATTGTCTCACAACTTACTCCACCTGGAACACCACAACATAATGGTGTGTCTGAGAGGAGGAATCGAACTCTATTGGATATGGTTCGATCTATGATGGCTAGAAGTACACTACCTCTGTCATTTTGGGGTTTCGCGTTGCTCTCCGCGGCCCGTATTTTAAATATGGCCCCAACCAAGAAAGTGGAAAGGACACCTTTCGAAGTATGGCATGGAAGGGTTCCATCATTATCATATTTGAAAGTTTGGGGGTGTGAAGCTTATCCTAAGCATACACTCAGTACAAACTGGAAGGGCGATCCACGAAGTGTATCTTCATCGGATATCCTAGAATTGTATTGGATATTATTTCTATGATCCGACAGAGCAGAAAGTGTTTATTGCTCGAAAGGCAGAGTTCTTGGAAACTAAGTTTCTTTTGGAAGAAACTAGCGGAAGAACAGTGGAACTTGAAGAGGTTCATGATTCACAAGAAGATACACAATTGGTTAATACTAGAAATCAACATGAGGATGTTGAGAATGATCATATGTGATCAAAATACACAAAACGTTCGCAGATCTGGTAGAATTAGTGTTCCTCCTGAGAGATATGGATTTTTCATGGATGGATGCTATGTGGTAATTCAGATGAACCAACCACATACCAATATGCAATGTCAAAACCTGATTGTGACAAATGGCAAGAAGCCATGAACGTTGAGATGCAATCCATGTATGATAACCAAGTCTGGGAATTGGTTACACCACCTATTAAGTCCAAGATAGTGGGAGTAAGTGGGTTTTCAAGAAGAAAACCGATATGCATGGAAACTTGGATACCTATAAAGCTAGACTTGTAGCAAAAGGTTTCACTCAAACTCAAGGGGTGATTATGATGAAACCTTTTCACCTGTGGCAATGCTAAAGTCTATTAGGATATTATTTGCCATAGCAGCATATTATGACTATGAGATATGGCAAATGGACGTCAAAACCGCTTTCCTAATGGATATCTTGAGGAAGATGTCCATATGAAACAGCCTGAAGTTTTGTCGATCCAAAACATCCTGAAAAGGTATGCAAGTTAAAGAAGTCAATCTATGGATTGAAACAAGCATCAAGAAGCTGGAATCACCGTTTTGATGATGAAGTAAAGAAATTTGGCTTCATCAAAAATGCTGATGAAGCCTGTGTATATAAGAAAGCTAGTGGGAGCACTATCACCTTCCTTGTATTATATGTTGATGACATTTTACTATTTGGAAACGACATTCCAACCTTGGATGGTGTAAAAGCCTGGCTTGGAAGCTGTTTTTCCATTCAAGATCTTGGTGAAGCCACCTATATTTTGGGTATAAAGATCTATAGGGATAGATCAAGACGACTGATAGGTTTAAACCAAAGTGCATACATGATAAGATCTTGAAAAAGTTCAAGATGGAGAATTCTAAGAAAGGTCTAGTACCTATTCAAAAGGGGACTATATTGAGCTCATCTCAATGCCCTAGTTCAAAGGTTGAACAAGAAAGAATGAGTGGAGTCCCATATGCGTCTGCTATAGGATCCATCATGTATGCAATGATATGTACTAGGCCGGACGTGTCATATGCTCTAAGTATGACAAGCAGATATCAGCAGAATCCTGGTAATAGTCATTGGATGGCTGTTAAAAGTATTTTGAAATACCTTAGGAACACTAAGGACATGTTCTTAATATATGGATCTGGTGAGGAGGAGCTCGTGGTAAAGGGTTACACAGATGCAAGTTTCCAAACTGATCGAGATGATTCTCGATCACAGTCGGGATATGTCTTCATTATGAATGGAGGAGCGGTCTCTTGGAAGAGCTCAAAGCAAGATCTAGTGGCATTATCTACAACAGAATCTGAATACATCGCCGCTTCACTGGCAGCTCAAGAAGCTGCGTGGCTTAGGAAGTTCATTGCTGATCTAGGGGTCGTTGCTACCATTCAAGACCCCCTAGAGATCTTTTGTGACAACGAGGGCGCGATTGCTCAAATCAAGGAACCTCGTGCTCATCAAAAGACTCGGCACATTGAACGGAGATTCAACTACATTAGGGATGAAGTTGTAAAGGGAAAGATATGTATTCGCAAAGTTCACACCGATCAAAATATTGCGGATCCATTCACGAAGCTCCTAGACAGGTCAAAGCATGAAAGTCATACTTGGGCCTTAGGACTTCGATATTCTAGTAATTGGACTTGATCAAATTTTGTATTTGGATATTGGAACTTATGTAATTTGACTTAATTATATGGTTATAATTTTCATTTGTTCTTCTATTTTAACATGTTTAAATCCGTGAATAAGTAAGTTATTCTAAAACGTCCGTAGTCGATCGTACTTGTGGGAACAACTATGAATGTAAGACTATAATGAACTTGGATTGGTTGATATTCACTAAGTATGAATATAGAGCAAGACGTTTCTACCAAGGTTCATTGATATCTATGGGATATGGATATTGGACTGACCCGCTCTTAATATTTCTGCATGGAATCTTTGTGATTAGTCATAAGAGATATTGAGTAAAGGCGAATATCATTGTATCCTCATACCTGAGATACATATTGGGTCTTGATATTCACCAAGTATTGTACTTTAAGTTAGTTCTTTGCTGTTCTGAAATATTGGCAGTACATAAGGCTGAGTTCGGGTATAATATAAGGTGATTGTGAGAGACGTATGTAGTCAAGATGGAATTTGTTCCTCTTATTCGTTAAGAGTTAGATGTCTAAGGCATGTTAAGTTAAATCAACGGAGAATGACAATTCTATGTCTCTAGGATTTAACATGACATCTGTAACAAAAGGATAAATGATTTATTCACCTAAATCATATTCAAGTAGGGTACTTGAAGGGATGATGTTATTGAATGGCACTTAGTCATATACATTAGGGGTAGCAAACCGTTGCTAGGCGTTATTTGCTACTTGCATCAATTCTCTATGAATCTTGTGCAAGTGGGAGATTGAAGGATTTGATCTGCCCAAGATACATACTAAATTGATGTGGCTAGTGTGATATGATCCAAGTCGGGTCATACCCAATATCAAGCAAAACAAACACCGATAAATATTTATTCGTTGATAAGATCAAACAAATAAATATAAGCACCAACATAGAAACCGGGTTTTCTAAAAAATTGCTTTTGATAATGAACAACATTATATGGATAATTGTTCATGAGAAATTACTTGTTTCTATTATTTAAGTTGGTTAAATAATATTAAACAAAAGTGTATTAATTTTATAAGATAAAAGGGTTTTAATCTTATAAAATCAATAGAGTGCAAGGGTGATTTTTTGATATAAATTCAAAATGAGAGGGACCCTCCAAGGTCCAGTTCGGCCGCCCTTGGGGCTTGCAAGCCTTTTTGATGAATCATCTTGGTCCTTGCAATATTGAATTATTACAACACTCTTCCAAGGATACACCTTCTCTCACACACACACATAGCAAAATAATTTCTCTCTAATCTCTCTCTAAAATTCGGATTTTGGAGCTGAAATAGAAGCAATTTCCAGCTTAAAAGAAGTGTTGTTTGGCTGGAAAAATCGATCTTCAAGAGTGTCTTTTAGGTTGGTGTTGCAAGACCTAGCAAGTGGGTGTTTGGAGGAAGCTTGGGGTATCATCTCTTGAGGATTTCTACTTTGAAGTCTTGACATTCAACATCATCTCCTAGCCTCCATTCCACGTTTCTAAAGGTAGTATATATGGTTGATATATGTATGTTGTGATAGTGTGTTATTCCATATAATAAGATCCTTGTTTTGGGTTTTGCCTTAACATATGTATATGATACATAAACTCTTATTTGAACTGAAAATCCGCTGCGTTTTACATGTTAATAGTTAATATATCTTTGATTAACATCTACAAAACCCTTCAGTTTGCCATCACAAGTGTTGTCATTTGGTCTTTCCTAAGGTCATAACAAAACACATAGAAAGCTTCCAAAAACCTCCCACTTGAAACCGCGTCCCAAATGCTCCATGTTTCTCTTGTGTCTTTCCTTTGTTCTTCCAAGGCGTATGTCTTCATATTACAAGACATAAAGTCCTAATACATGATATCTAGTAAAATGAAAAATACACCTAATCTATTTATTACAAACCAATAATAAATAAATTACATCTTTTATACAAAGCACAAAAAAAATATATACAACCCCATTGAATAAACCAAAACAACCATTGCATACATCCAAACAACACAAGGCCAAATGCTAGGTTATGCACCATATGAACATTCATCATATCATCCAAATATATCAAAGAATCCCCATTAAAACCCACGATTGTCAGCCAACATAAACTGAAAAATCGGGTTTTAAACATAGTCCAAACATATACATATCATCATACATATCTTTCAAGGTTTAATCACAAGCATGTGTGATATGACCTTGAAAGTTTGGGGATTCAACAAACAAGAACATAGCAGCCCCTAAAAGGGGTTTCAAGGTCCATAAAACGAATTTTTAAAGGACAATTCAAGCTAGCTATCCATATAACCGGCCGTAGATGCCATTGTAGGGGTTTGTTAGAACACAAGACATAGTTTAACCACTTATACTTTGTAAAACGCAGCGGAAGTTTAACATTATTACATTGTTTGTAAGCTGAAAAACATGTTCTATTTGATGTTTTAAAGTGTGAACAAACCCAAGAACAAAGGGTATCTTTTATGTGAATAAACAAGCTATGAACATAAAGAAAGTGTACATAAAATCACAACTACACGAAGCTGTGATTAACTACCTTTCTCCAGCAGAAATGTCGACCAAGGTAGAGAGATTAGATGCTAAAGCTTCAGCCAAGGTTCCAAGGAAGGATCCCTCAGCTAGTATACCCCAAGCACTATCACAAAACACCTTAGATGCTAGGATTGAACACCAAAACGAAGGGAAACTCTTCTGGAAAAACCTTTCAGCCGAGTTCTCTTCAACAAGAACAAGAAAACCCTTTCTTGTGTTGTGCTATTGTATGCGTGAGAGAGAAAATGAGATGGAGTGAATGTGAATCTAATGTGTGTATGTTTTCAAGGATATCAACAAAAACCAAGAGGAGGCCATCCATAATGGGCGGCTGAAACCTCATGGGGTTATTTGATTTCCCCCCAAAAGTTAAATGAAATATTAACACATTAACAAGTCATTCATTTTTTTTAAAGTTGTTCATTCAATAAACCTTTTATTAGAATAACACATACACACTGACTAATTATTTGATGTTATTTAAATAACTTAAATAACATTACAAACAATATCCATAAACAAAATATCCATATAAATTGTTCAATCTCATATGCAACTTATTTAGAAAACCCATTTTCTAAATTTGGTGTTATTATTTAATTGCATGATCATATCATCAATTGAATAACTGTCGGTGATTGCAAAGCTTGTTATTGGGTATAACCTGTTAGGATCAGTGATCTAAGTTTGATTGATTAGAGAGTATTGCAGTGGAATTCGAACAATGAATTTAAACAATTCACAAGAACACAATTGATATTCAATGTAACAGTAAATGGTTATAGAAAAAGAGTATTATGCAAAAGAGATATTTCATTCATATGCTTTCCTGGTGGCTCAGTGTCACACTTTACAATTAGGTCAACATTCCTTGTATAGGATATGTGACGTCTGCTGATGTCACTTGATAGTGACATCTAACAGAACTATTCAAACTATTGAAACTATGCAAACTACTGAGAATGTTCTCAACTACTGATTACATCTCAGAGAATGCTTAAGTACAAAAACATAAAACTACTGAAACTAAGCTACTGAAACTATAACTACTGAAAAGTAAATTACAAGTACTGAAAGGAAACCATCACAACTACTGAAGTTGATAACTTCAGCTGTTGTGACAACTACTGAAGTTGATAACTTCAGCTGTTGTGACAACTACTGAAGTTGATAACTTCAGCTGTTGTGACAACTACTGATCACTTTGGTCTTGAGTCTTTGTCTTCAGTCTTTGTTCTTCAGACTTTTACTTTCAAACTTTGTCTTCAGCTAATAGCTTCAGACTTTGTCTTCAGTTCTTTACTTTCAGACTTTGTCTTCAGTAGTAGTCTTCAGTTCTTGTCTTCAGACTTTGTCTTCAGACCTTGTAATCAGCTGATGTCTTCAGCTGTTATGATCTTCTTCAGCAGTTGTAATGTCTATGGGACTTAGAGGTTTTTCTCATGAGGCTCATTGGTTCTTTTGGTCCAACATAACCCGACTTGGATCATGACATACTAACCGCATCAATGTTCTATGTATCTTGGCCATATAGAATCTAACAATCAGTGAGTTTTAGTTTTATAAAAACATTGCATTACCTTTCATTCGTTAAAGAATTTTTATTACTATCACAAGAGATCACACATCGTACGTACACATAGATAATATCATTATTATCTTCTTTTACTGTTCATCACATTCTTTCATTAACTCTTTCTTTTTTACCACATTCTTTAGCACTATCTGGATGTGTGTCATCAACTATGCAACAAACAGATAGGGTACTGGGCCGAAGATAATAATTGACTTCCATACCGCACATATCCTGGCACCAGCACTGGGTAAGCGACAAAGATCCCAACTGTATGCTACACCCCCAACATTATGCATAACTCAGGTACTGGGCCGAAGATCATAATTGACTTCCATGTTGGATTCTTTATGCCCAAGACAAATAGAATATTGATATGGTTAGTACGTTATAATCCAAGTCGGGTCGTACCCAATAACAAGCTTAGCAAACACCAATTAATATTTAATTGATGATATGATCATGCAATTAAATAAATACACCAATTTAGAAAATGGGCTTTCTAAATAAGTTGCATATGAGATTGAACATCCTATATGGATATTTTTGTTGAATCTTGTATGCTCAAGACACATACAAGATTGATGTGGTTAGTACGTTATGATCCAAGTCGGGTCATACCCAATAACAAGATAAACAAACACCAATAAATGTTTATTTGTTGATAAGATCATTCATATAAACATTGACACCAATTTAGAAAATGGGTTTTCTAAAACATTGGTTTGTAATACAACAATACTATATGGATAGTTTGTTCATGAGATATTATTTGTTTTATTATTTATGTTGGTTAAATAATAATGAATAAAAGTGTGTTCTTGTTATAAAATTAAAAGTAGTTTTAATTTTATAAACTTAAGGGTTAAGAGAGTAATTTTATCTAAAACCAAAATGGGGGGAAACCATTTTGGAAGCTCAAAATCGGCCGCCAAAAAGGGTCCATTGTGACAAGCTTTTGTCTTGGGTTTTGAGTGTTCTTTCTCCTCTCTAACACTCCATCATATTACACACATTTCTCTCTAACATCACAAGCAAAAGAACCTTCAAAACAAGGCTGCATTTTCGGGTTTTAGAAGTTGAAAAAGGGGACTGATTTTCGGTTTTTAGAAGCTTGAAAGGGGCTGCCTATTTTGGTTTTTGGAGGAGCTAAAGAAGGGCTATCTTTGGTGTTGCATACTAACAAGCAAGGTGTTTGAAGAGCTTGTGGGTATCACTTCTTGAGGCCTCCTCTTTTGAAGGCTAGACACATTCAAGAACATCATCATCTATCTATTTTCATCCAAAACATTTGCACAAGAAAGGTTGTCTTCTATTAACACCCTATGATTGGTTTTGTGTTGGTTGATAGCATATTATTTCACATACATTTTACCCTTATTGTTGGGTTTTGTTTATAGTGTAATATGACAAATATTTCAGATTCTAAACCATGTATTAAACTCATTTTTCTGCTGTGTTTTCATAGTTTAAATGGTTAAACTAAGATGTTTTACATGTGACAAAATTCAAAACAATGGCATCTAGAGCCCGTTATGTGGAATGTATGCTTCAAAAGGTCTTGAAAAGTTAGTTTTCATGGACCTTTTCAACCCATTAGGGGCTGTTTTGTTGTGGGTGTTTGAACCCCTTATGTTTCAAGGTTTAATCTTGCATGCTTTAGTATAAACCTTGAAAGAATTATGTCAAATGGTTGATTATGTTGTTTCGACAACCTTAAAGTTTTAGTTTATTTTGGCTGAAGCTTTAGGGCTCTAATAAGGGATTCTTTGTTGTTCTTGGATGTTGTATGTGTTTCATTTTATGGTGCATAACATAGCCTTGGCCTTATGTGTTTTGGTTGATTGTTGTATATCATGTTGGTTGGTTTCATGAAAGGGTTGTAATTTGTGTTTTGAATCTTGGGTTGTAATTTATTTATTCATTTGGTTATGTAATAAATAGATTAGGTGCATTTCTTTTATTAGAAAAATTGTATTAGGATATGATTTTTGTAAAAGAAGATGCACAAGATGAAGACTCAAAGAAGGACACAAAAGACATGGCCACTTGAAGCATTTGGATGTGGATTCAAGTGGGAGTTCATGGACACATCTTGATGGGTCATATTTACCCTTAGGAAAGACCTTATGACAACACTTGTGATGGCAAACAAGTGTGGTCAACTTAGTGGCTATGGTTAGGCACTCATGTTATATATTTATGCTTGTTTGGATGTTTGTTGTTTGATTGTTTGGTTGATATTTGGATAAGCATTAAAAACTCATTAACAAACTTAACAAGCTGAAATTTTTTTTTCATTAAGTGGTTAATAAAAGGTTATTAAAAGGATTAATGGTTTTAATAAAAGAGGTTTTATTAAAAGTGAACCATAGGGTACCTTGTATTTGAAAGCATGCAAATATAAGGTACATAGAGTTTTCTAAACTTAGATTATGAAAACTTAAATTCCTTTTAAACAAGTTTAACAACATCCTTTTGCACAACAGTTGAGTCATTTTGAAACTCTTAATGGGATAAAGGTCACCAAACCATTTTGAGCGAACTTGTGACTTGAGGTGGGGATACCATATTTGTGGGATAAAGGTCACCTAACCAGTTATGTTGGAAAACTGACATGTGTGTGCAAGTAGGGTAACTTGATTTGCAAACCATATTAATGGATCGCCTACAATATGGTTTACAAAGGTGTTGATAGGATTTACATGCCAACAATACATATGATGTTTAAAGACGATCACATACCCTAGAAGTTGCAAAGGTTTGCAATTGTCAAAACGTTGACTACCTTGTTAATTTAAATAATGGGATAAAGTTCACCTAAACACTATTTAAATGTAACGTTGGATTCTAGATTTAAGATTGTGTAAGACACTTAAAAGGGGTTTTACTTATTAAAATATGAACAATATCAAAATTACTAAAATTGAACTTTGTTATATTTTGTAGATGGCCACCAACAATAATGATAACAACAAAATGCCGACCGCTCATTCGGTATCACTAAGAACCATTCTCCAAAAGGAGCGTCTAAAGCATAACAACTTTATTGATTGGTTTCGAAACTTGAGAATTGTTCTCAAGCAAGAGAAACGATCATACATATTAGACGATCTGATTCCCGATCAACCTAGTGAGGATGATGAGGAGGCCTATAATAATTGGTGAAATACACTAAGGACTCAGTCCAAGTGTCTTGCCTCATGTTGGCAAGTATGACTCCAGATCTCAAAAATGAGTATGAACATCATGGAGCATACGACATGATAACCCAGTTGATGGAAACATTCCAACAACAAGCACTGGTTGAGCGCTTCGAAACGGTTCAAGCACTCCATGCGTGTCGTATAAACGACACCCAATCTGTTTCATCTTATGTACTTAAGATGAAAAGCCGCATTGACCGCCTTGAATGGCTGAATTGTCCCGTCTCGAAAGAGTTGGCTACAGATTTGATCCTCAACTCTTTGTCAAAAAGGTTTGACAATTTTGTCATGAATTATAACATGAACAGGTGGGACAAGAACACAAGTGAGCTTCACTCTATGCTCAAAACTGCCGAGGCGGCCATGGGTAAAAGGGTTTTACCCGTTCTCACCATCAATGAAGGTGAGAAGAAGAAGAGGCCTCACCCCGCACCCAAGGCAAATGTTTCCAAGGGTAAAGGGCACATTAGGGGAAAGAGAAAGGGAGTGGTTAGAGCGCCACCACCAAAACCAGTGGAGAAGAAGCAAAAGGTTGCTTCAAATGACCCATGCTTTAAGTATGGGGAGATTGGACATTGGGCAAGAAATTGCCCAGTCTATCTCAAAGAGTTGCAAGCAAAGAGGGATATCGGGCAAACCTCAGGTACATGTGTCATGATCCATATTGGTCTAAATTTAATATCCTCTAACACATGGGTATTGGATACCGGATGTGGAACTCATATTTGCAACTTATTGCAGGGGTTCAAAAGAATTAAGGACTTCAAGAAAGGAGATGTGAGCCTCTTCATGGGCAATGGGGCAAAGGTTCAAGTTGAGGGCCGAGGGGACTACTTCTTGAAGCTTCCAAATGGTTTGGAAGTAATTTTGAACAATATTTTGTATTCTCCTAGTTTGACTAGGAACATTATTTCTGATGCCCAATGAAGACAATATGGTTATGTTTTGTCATTTATAGAGAACGAAATTCATGTTTCTTTAAATGGGACGTTTTATTTTAAAGCCATTCCTGTTAATGGTATTTATGAATTGGTTTGTGAAAACACATTATATGATAGCTCATTGTACCAGACCACCACTAAGAAACTCAAATTGGATTTGAGTGATACCTATCTTTGGCATTACCGTCTTGGTCATATAAACTAGAAGCGGATACAAACACTTCAAAAGTATGGTCTTTTAAAAGCAAATGAATATGATTCATTCGATGTATGTGAGTCTTGTTTACAAGGTAAAATGACTAAGGCACCTTTTAGCGGCAAGTCCGAATAGGCAAAAGATTTATTAGGCATCATACATTCGGATGTATGTGGTCCCTTTAAGGCAATGACTAGGTACCATGAAAGATACTTCATCACCTTTACGAACGAATATAGTCGATACGATTATGTGTACTTGTTAAGACACAAAGATGAAGCTTTTCAAATGTTCAAAATCTTCCAAAATGAAGTAGAAAATCAACTCAATAAGAAGATAAAAATTCTCCGCACCGATAGAGGAGGTGAATACATAAGTGATGCTTTTAGAGATCATCTTAGAAGTTGTGGTATTGTCTCACAACTATCTCGACCTGGAACACAACAACATAATGGTGTGTCTGAGAGGAGAAATCAAACTTTCTTAGATAAGGTTTGATCTATGATGACTAGGAGGTCACTGCCTCTACCATTTTGGCGTTTCGCTTTGCTTTCTGCGGCCCGTATTCTGAATATGGCCCCAACCAATAAAGTGGAAACGACACCTTTTGAAATATGGCATGGAAGAGTTCCATCACTTTCATATTTAAAGGTATGGGGTTGTGAGGCTTATGTTAAGACTCCCACCTCAAACAAGCTTGAAAGTTGGTCCACTAAGTGTATTTTCATTGGATATCCTAGAGATTCTATGGGATATTATTTCTATGATCCATTGGAACAAAAGGAGTTTGTTGCCAACAAGGCTGAGTTCTTAGAAGCTAAGTTCCTTACGGAATGAACTAGCAGTAGAACTATGGATCTTGAAGAGGATCAAGAACCACAAACCGATACACGTTTGGTTGACACTAGCACTCATCATCAGGATGTTGAGAATGATCAAGTGGTTGATCAATATACACAAAACGTTCACAGATCTGGTAGAATTAGTAATCCACCTGAAAGATATGGATTTTTTGTAGATGGATGCTATGTGCTAGATTCCGATGAACCAACCACCTATAACGATGCAATGTCCAATTTGGATTGTGACAAATGGCTTGACGCCATGAACGTTGAGATGCAATCCATGTATGACAACCAAGGGTGGGACTTGGTTGAACCACCTCTTAACTCTAAGATAGTTGGAAGTAAGTGGGTTTTCAAGAAGAAAACCGATATACATGGAAACTTGGATACTTACAAAGCAAGACTTGTAGCAAAAGGTTTCACTCAAACTCAAAGGGTTGATTATGATGAAACCTTCTCGCCTGTGGCAATGGTAAAGTCTATTAGGATGTTATTTGCCATAGCTGCATATTATGACTATGAGATTTGGAAAATGGATGTCAAAACCGCTTTTCTTAATAGACATCTTGAGGAGACTGTCCATATGGTTCAGCTTGATGGTTTTGTCGGTCCACAACATCCTAGTAAAGTATGCAAGTTAAAGAGGTCAATCTATGGATTGAAACTAGCATCGAGAAGTTGGAATCATCATTTTGATGAAGAGATCATGAAATTTGGTTTCATCAAGAACGCTGACGAGGCTTGTGTATATAAGAAGGCTAGTGGGAGCATAGTAACATTATTAGTATTGTATGTTTATGACATACTACTTTTGGAAACGATATTCCAACCATGGAAGGTGTTAAAACCTGGCTTGGAAGTTGTTTTTGCATAAAATATCTCGGTGAAGCTGCCTATATTTTGGAACAAAGATCTATAGGGATAGATCAAGGTGGTTGATAGGTTTAAACTAAAGTGGATATATGAAAAAGTCTTGAAGAGGTTCAAGATGGAAAACTCTGAGAAAGGTATGGTACCTATACAAAGAGGGACAATATTGAGTACATCTCAATGTCCAAGATCAAAGGATGAGCAAGATCGAATGAAGGACATCCCATACGCGTCAGATATAGGATCCATCATGTATGCTATGATATGCTCTAGACTGGACATGTCATGCGCGTTAAGCATGAGAAGCAATATTAGTAGAATCTAGGTAATAGCCATTGGATGGCTGTTAAAAGTATATTGAAATACCTTAGGAGGACTAAGGAAATATTTCTAATATACGGATCTAATGAAGAGGAACTTGTCGTAAAAGGTTACACGGATGCGAGTTTTCAAAGCGTTCGAGATGATTCTTGATCACAAATCAGGGTATGTCTTCATTATGAATGGGTAGCATTATCCATTATAAAATCCCAATACATAGCCGCATCATTAGCAGCTCAGGAAGCTGCATGATTAAAGAAATTTATCGCCGACCTAGGGTGGTCTCTACCATTCAAGACCGCTTAGAAATCCATTTGTGATAACGAGGGTACGATTGCATAAATCAAGGTACCCTGTGCACTTCAAAAGGCTAGGCACTTTGAACGGAAATTCAACTACATAAGGGATAAAGTTGAAAAGGGAAGAACATGTATTCGTAAAGTTCACACGATCAAAACATTACGGATCCACTCACGAAGCTCCTTCAGAGGGCAAAGCATGAAAGTCATACTTGTGCCTTAGGACTTAATATTCTAGTGATTGGAATTGATCTGTTTAGTATTTAAAAGTTTGGAACAATGTAATATTTAACTCTTTATATACTTGTGATATTTTGAGCTATATTCATTTTGGCAAGTATACATCCATGAATATGTTTATTATTCAAAATGTTCGTAGTCGGTCATGTTTGTGGGAACAAATATGAACGTAAGATTGTTATGAACATGGATTGGTGGATATTCATAAGGAATGAATATAGAGCAATTGGTTGCTGCCAAAGTTCATAGATATTTGTGGGATACATTGGACTGACCCGCATCTCAATTTTACTACATGAAATCTTCTAGATTGATCATAAGTAAATTTGAGTAAAGGGAATATCATTTGGTATCCTCCGACTTGAGACACATATTGGGTTTTGATATTCACCAAATGTTACACCTTGAGCTAGTTCTTCACTGCTCTGAAATAATAGGCAGTACATAAGGCTATGTTCAGTTGTGACAAGAGGTGATTGTGAAAAACATGTGTAGCCAAGATGGAATTTGTTCCTCTTATTCGTTGAGAGCAAGATGTCTAAGGCCTGATTAAGTTAAATCAACAAGGAATGATCATTCTATGTTCTTGGATTTAACATGACATCTGTAACAAAAGGATAAATGATTGATTCACCTAAATCATTTCAAGTTGGATACTTGAAGGGGATGATGTTATTGAATGGCTTTCAGGCATGAGTATTAAGGGTAGTAAACCGTTGTTAGGCGGTATTTACTACTTGCATCAATCTTCTATGAATCTTGTGCAAGTGGGAGATTGTTGGATTCTTTATGCCCAAGACACATAGAATATTGATGTGGTTAGTACGTTATGATCCAAGTCTGGTAATACCCAATAACAAGGTTAGCAAACACCAATTAATATTTAATTGATGATATGATAATGGAATTAAATAAATACACCAATTTAGAAAATGGGCTTTCTAAATAAGTTGCATATGAGATTGAACAACCTATATGGATATTTTGTTCATGGATACTATTTGTAATGTTTTTTAATTTAGTTAAATAACATAAAATAATAGAAGTGTGTATGTGTTATATAATTAAAAGGTTAATTATATATCTATCTTTTAAACAACTAGTTTATACAAATTGGAGTTGGGTTTTGGGGGGAAAACCCCATCTCATGAAAACCCATCGGCCGCCCCTTTATGGGTAGAGGGTCTTGTTTTGTTTTGAGACACTATACTCCAAGAACAATAAACACACTTAATCCTCTCATCTCTCTCACATATGCAAGAACCTCAAGGCAAGACACTCTCTAATCTTGAAGTGGATCTCGGCTGAAAAGGGTTTCAACAGCCTTTGGATCTCGGCTGAAAAGGATTTTCAGCAGCCTTTCAAGGTTCATTTTGGTGGTGAAATCCTAGCAACAAAGGTGCTTGCTTGATGCTTGTGGGTATGGATGCTTGAGGACACCTTCCCTTTGTGTTTTGGTCATTCAAGAACCTCATAATCTTCACTGAAAATCGTTTTTCTGCAGGTCCACAAACGGTAGTTTGTATGTTATGTTTTGGTTGTTTCCCTTTCTTGCTAGCTAGTTCATACACATATAAATGATCCTTATGTTCTTGGGTTTGTTGTTGTTATGATATGAACCTCATTTTTCAGATTACAAATGAACATACTAAGATTTTTATTCCACTGTGTTTTCATAGTTTAAAAGGTCAAACTACTTTGATTTGGTCCAACAAACCCAACATTCCATACCGCACATAGCCTGGAACCAACACCGAGGTGAGTAATCACTATAAACCAAATGGTATACTACACCCCCAATACATTGCATAACTTGGGTACTGTGCCGAAGATCATAATTTACTTCCACACTGCACATAGCCTGGCACTAGCACCGAGGTGAATAATGACTATAACCATGTACCGAACCATTGGTCCTTCACAAAGACTGGAACCCCTGCGTGTATCCGTAAATGTTAGCTAAACCATATACAATTGAGCTTATGGCAATTTAGAGCCGTGCACCTCTGTACATTTTGCTTGCAAGCCTTTCTATACTTTTTCTTTCATTAATGCATGCACTCTATCATTATGTTCCTCCTTTCATTATGTTTCACTTTACTTTACATAATACTTTACCATTTCTTTCACAACAACAACACGTAAAGCCACAAGAAAGATAAGCATAGATAACAAGAACATTAACATAATCATGCAAATCATCATACATATCATCAAGCATACATAATATACATCACACGTACCATCATGCATAAGCATCAATTACACATCATAACATGCCCATCATAACATCTATGACCTCAAAAGTCAGCTTACATGAACCCCCGGGAGCATCCGAAGTCAAACCCTAAATTTCAATTTTTCTTGAGTAAGTCAAAAACTATTCTAAGTGTCATCCGCATTTGCCTTTTTGTTCATCCGCATTTGTGTTTGTTCATCCGCATTTCCTAAGTACTCATCCGCATTGCCTTAGTATTCATCTGTATTTCCTTACTTAGTGAACAATGCTCATCTGCATTAACTGTTCATCCGCATTTCTCTAGTACTCATCCTCATTGGCTTACTTAGTGAATAATGCTCATCCACATTAATTGTTCATCCGCATTTCTCTCGTACTCATCCGCATTGACTTACTTCGTGAACAATGCTCATCCACATTAACTGTTCATCCGCATTTCTCTAGTACTCATCCCCATTGACTTACTTAGTGATTAATGCTCATCCGCAATTCATTTGAACACTTGGTCAGATTCGAAAACTTAGACATCTGAGTCCTAAACATCAGATTTTAGTTTCCCAACATCATTTATTATGTTATAAGCTTAAATCTTACCTTCCAAGCCTTAGAAACACAACCATAACATCATCAAGCATGAACATAGCCCAACATCACCTCATAACAACAACAAACCCATACTAATCTAGGGATTTAACAAGATTATCAAGTCCATATAAGCTAATTTATAGGAAAACTCAGTGAATTAAGAGTTTAAAATCTTGTTAATATGTTGATTATCAGACCCATTTCGAAAGCAAAACCCAAACCATGGACCCATATACGAAATGCATACAAAAGCAACCACAAGATGTTCAGAAACTACCTTTCTAACTGTTAGAAATCAAGTTTTAAGAGGTGTAGATGATGAACTTTGTAGCTTAATCTTCAACCAAGAAGACCTCAAGTAAGTGATACCCAAGCCACCAACAAACCCCTTTGAATGCTAGGTTTCTCAACACCAAATTATAGCAGTTGCTGAAACTTCTTTCCGTGTTTGAGCTCCAAAAACGATTTTTGAGAGTTAGGCTAGAGAGGATTTTTGCCTTTGCATTCAAGAGAGAGTGAGAGCTAGATTGGATTGTGTGTATGTGTTTAAGTCTTGCACATTTCAAGACAAAAGGGGTGGGACTTCCTTGGCCATGGGCGGCCGAAAGTCCAAATTTTAAAAGAATTCCCATTTTTACCTCCTTTACATAATAAACACACTTTAATCTCTTATTTTATAAAGTTGAAACCAATTTTAACTTTATAAACTTAGCACCGTTTTATTTGTTATTATTTAACAAACTTAAATAATGAAACAAATAATATGTCATGAATGATTATCCACATAATGATGTTCATCTACAAAAGCAATGTATTTAGAAAATCCACTTTTCTAAATTGGTGTCAATATTTATTTGTATGATCTTATCAACGAATAAATATTCATAGGTGTTTGTTTAGCTTGTTATTGGGTATGACCCGACTTGGATCATATCACACTAGCCACATCAACTTAATATGCATCTTGGGCAGATCAAGTCTTTCAATCTCCCACTGGCACAAGATTCATAGAAGGTTGATGCAAGCACAAATAACGCCTAGTAATGGTTTGTTACCCCTATGTATATGATCAAGTGCCATTCAATAACATCATCCTCTTCAAGTACCTTACTTGAAATGTTTTAGGTGAATCAATCATCTATCCTTTTGTTTGAGATGTCATGTTCAATCCTAGAGACACAGAACGGTCATTCTCCGATGATTTAACTTTAATAGGCCTTAGACATCTAACTCTCAACGAATAAGAGAAACAAATTCTATCTTGACTACATACGTCTCTCATAATCACCATATATCATACCTGAACCTAGCCTTATGTACTGCCAATCTTTCAGAACAGCAAAGAACTAAGTCAAAGTACAACACTTGGTGAACATCAAGACCCAATATGTATCTCAGGTCTTAGGATACAATGATATTCGCCTTTACTCAATATCTCTTATGACTAATCACAAAGATTCTATGCAGAAATAATTGAGAGCGGGTCGGTCCAATATCTATATCCCATAGATATCAATGAACCTTGGTAGCAACCTTTTGCTCTATATTCATACCTTATGAATATCAACCGATCCATGTTCATTATAGTCTTACATTCATAGTTGTTCCCACAAGTATGATCGACTACGGACATTTAATTAACTTATTTATTCATGGATTTAAACATGCTAAAAGGAAGAACAAATGAAATTTATAACCACATAATAAAGTCAAGTAACATAAGTTCCAATATCCAAATACAAAATTTGATCAAGTCCAATCACTAGAATATCGAAGTCCTAGGGCACAAGTATGACTTTCATGCTTTGACCTATCTAGGAGCTTCGTGAATGGATCCGCAATGTTTTGATCGGTGTGAACTTTGCGAATACATATCTTTCCCTTTTCAACTTCATCCCTTATGTAGTTGAATCTTCGTTCAATGTGCCGAGTCTTTTGATGAGCACGAGGTTCCTTGATTTGAGCAATCGCACCCTCGTTGTCACAAAAGATCTCTAGGGGGTCTTGAATGGTAGCAACGACCCCTAGATTAGCAATGAACTTCCTAAGCCACGCAGCTTCTTGAGCTTCCAATGAAGTGGCGATGTATTCTGATCTTGTTGTAGATAGTGCCACTACATCTTTCTTTGAGCTCTTCCAAGAGACTGCTCCTCCATTCATAATGAAGACATATCCCGACTGTGATCGAGAATCATCTCGATCAGTTTGGAAACTCGCATCCGTGTAACCCTTTACAACGAGCTCCTCCTCACCGGATCCATATATTAAGAGCATATCCTTAGTGTTTCTAAGGTATTTCAAAATACTCTTAACAGCCATCCAATGACTATTACCAGGATTCTGTTGATATCTACTTGTCATGCTTAGAGCACATGACACGTCCGGCCTAGTACATATCATTGCATACATGATGGATCCTATAGCAGATGCATATGGGACTCTATTCATTCTTTCTTGTTCAACCTTTGAACTAGGGCATTGAGATGAGCTCAATATAGTCCCCTTTTGAATAGGTACTAATCTTTTTAGAATTCTCCATCTTGAACCTCTTCAAGATCTTTTCAATGTATGCACTTTGGTTTAAACCTATTAACCGCCTTGATCTATCCCTATAGATCTTTATTCCCAAAATATAGGTGGCTTCACCAAGATCCTTAATGGAAAAACAGCTTCCAAGCCAGGTTTTTACACCTTCCAAGGTTGGAATGTCGTTTCCAAAAAGTAGAATGTCATCGACATATAATACAAGGAAAGTAATAATGCTCCCACTAGCTGTCTTATACACACAAGCTTCATCAGCGTTTTTGATGAAGCCAAATTTCTTTACTTCATCATCAAAACGGTGATTCGAACTTCTTGACGCTTGTTTCAATCCGTAGATTGACTTCTTTAACTTGCATACCTTGTTAGGATGTTTTGGATCCACAAAACCTTTAGGCTATTCCATATGTACATCTTCCTCAAGATATCCATTAAGGAAAGCAGTTTTGACATCTATTTACCAAATCTCATAGTCATAATATGCTGCTATGGCAAATAATATCCTAATAGACTTTAGCATTGCCACAGGGGAGAAAGTTTCATCATAATCAATCCCTTGAGTTTGAGTGAAACCTTTCGCTACGAGTCTAGTTTTATAAGTATCCAAGTTTCTATGCATATCGGTTTTCTTCTTGAAAACCCACTAACTTCAAACTATCTTGGACTTAAGAGGTGGTGTAACCAAGTCCCAAACTTGGTTATCATACATGGATTGCATCTCAACATTCATGGCTTCTTGCCATTTGTCAAAATCAGGTTTTGACATTGCATCATGGTATGTGGTTGGTTCATCCGAATCTACCACATAGTATCCATCCATGAAAAATCCATATCTCTCAGGAAGAACACTAATTCTACCAGATCTACGAATGTTTTGTGTATCTTGATCATCCATATGATCATTCTCAACATCCTCATGTTGATTGCTAGTATCAACCAATTGTGTGTCGTTTTGTGAATCTTGAACCTCTTCAAGTTCCACTGCTCTTCCACTAGTTTCTTCCTAAAGAAACTTAGTTTCCAAGAATTCCGCCTTTCGAGCAATAAACACTTTCTGCTCTGTCGGATCATAGAAATAATATCCAATACCATCTCCAGGATATCCAATGAAGACACACTTTGTGGATCGGGCTTCCAGTTTGTTTTGAGTGTATTACTTAGGATAAGCATCACACCCCCAAACATTTAAATATGATAATGATGGAACCCTTCCATGCCATACTTTGAAAGGTGTCCTTTCCACTTTATTGGTTGGGGCCATATTTAAAATATGGGCCGCGGAGAGCAACGCGAAACCCCAAAATGATAGACGTAATGTACTTCTAGCCATCATAGATCGAACCATATCCAATAGATTCCGATTCCTCCTCTCAGACACCCATTATGTTGTGGTGTTGAGGTGGAGTAAGTTGTGAGATAATCCACAACTTCTAAATATTCTTGAAATTCACTACTAAGGTATTCACCTCCTCTATCTGTACAAAGAATCTTGACCATTTTGTTAAGTTGATTTTCTACTTCATTCTTGAAGATTTTGAACATTTCAAAGGATTCATGTTTGTGTCTTAACAAGTACACATACCCATAACGACTATAGTCATCGGTAAAGGTAATGAGTATCTTTCACCATTCCTGTTGTGGTTTAAAAGGTCCACATACATCCAAATGTATGATTCCTAATAAATCTTTTGCCTTTTCATTAGTCCCACTAAAACGGGCCTTTGTCATTTTACCTTGTAAACAAGACTCGCATACATCAAATGAATCATTTTCATTGGTTTTCAAAAGACCATTCTTCTGAAGTTTTTGCATACGATTCTTGTTTATATGACCAAGGCGACAATGCCAAAGATAGGAATCACTCAAATCTAGTTTAAGCCTCTTGGTGGTTGCTTGGTACATGAGCTATCATATGTTGTGTTATTATGAACCAATTCATAATACCATTACAAGGTATAGCCTTAAAATAAAACACATGATTTAAAGAAACATAAATATCATTGTCAACAAACTTGAAATCATAATCACATTGTCTAAACGGAAAAAAAAATGTTCCTAGTCAAGCTAGGAGCATACAATACATTCTTTAAAATGACTTCCAAACACTTGGAAGCTTCAAAATGTAGTCTCCTTGGGCTTCCACGTGAACCTTTGCACCATTGCCCATAAAGAGACTAATTTCCCCTTTGCCCTTTTGCATCACTTCTTTTGAACCCCTGCAACAAATTGCAAATATGAGTTCCACATCCGGTATCCAATACCCATGTGTTAGAAGAAATAACATTAAGTCAACATGCATCATAAAGATTGTACCTGAGGTTTTCCCCGCGTCCCTCTTCGATCTCAACGCTTGGAGATAGACCGGACAATTGCGTTTCCAATGGCCTACCTCACCACACTCAAACACGGGTCGTCATGAGCAACCTTTTGCTTCTTTTCTTTCGGTTTGGGTGGTTCTACTCTTTCTTTACCCTTACCCTCCCCTTGACGTGTCCCTTCCCTTTGACAACATTTTCCCTAGGTCAGGGAGGTGCCTCTTCCTACTACCTACCTCCTTCATTTATCGTAAGGACCGTAGAACCTTTCTACCCATGCCCTCCTTGGCCATTTTTAGCATTGATGAAGCTCCCAATGCTCTTGTCCCATCCATCATGTTATAGTTCATAACAAAGCTACATACTTCTTTGATAGGGAGCTGAGGATCAAATCCGTTGCCAACTCGTTGACACACGACAGTTAAGCCTTTCGAGGCGATCAATGTGGCTCTTCATCTTAAGAACGTAAGATGACCCGATTGGGTCTCGTCCATCCGACATGCATGGAGTGCTCGCCGTTTTTTAAACGCTCTACCCTTGATTGTTGTTGGAACATTTATTTCAACTGGTGATCATGTCATAGGCATTGTGGTTCTCAAAGTCCTTTTGCAAATCGGGAATCATCCTCGCTAGCATGAGACATGAGACTTGCACAGAGTCCTCGGTGTATTGACCCACTCGGAAAAAGCCTCTACGTCATTTTCATCGGTTGATCGGGAATAGGATCGTCTAACACAGGACTTCTTTTTTCTTTCTGAAATAATCTCAAGTTTCGGTACTAGTCAATGAAGTTCCCATGGTTAGACGTTCCTTTTCAAGGATATTCTTAGTGACAGGTTCTGGACGTCGGGTCGAGTTGTTGTTGTAGCCATCTACAATATAACCAAGTTCAATTTGTAGTCTTTTTAATATCAAATTATGTTAATTATTATACCCTTTTATGTCTCATAGACAATTAATAATTCAAATCTAGAATCCAACGTTACATTTAATATCGGTTAGGTGACCTTTATCCCTTTATTTAAATTCACAAGTACTCACGTTGACAATTGTAACCTATTACAATTTCTAGGTATGGGATCATTTATACATCTTATGTTTTGTTTGGCATTTTATCCCACAACACCGTTTGTACGTCTGCTTCGGTGATCTTAATGCATGATTTCCAAATCAAGTCGTCCTACTTTGTTGGACCAAAAGACCCAATGAGCCAAGATCAGAAAACCTCTAAGTCCCACATGGTATCACAACAACTGCTGAAAGCCTCATCATAGTTTGACAAGTGCTGAAGACTTCAACAGCTGAAGATCAAGTGCTGAAGACCTTAACAGCTGAAGAACCAAAGTGCTGAAGTACAACAGCTGAAGAACACAAGTGCTGAAGCTGAAAGACCAAAGTACTGAAGTACAACAGCTGAAGAGTTCCAAGTGCTGAAGATCAACAACTGATGTACAAGGTCTGAAGACAAAGACTGAAGACATCAGCTGATGATATCTACTGAAGTCATCAGCTATGAAACACCTGAAGGTCAAAGTCTGAAGATCAAGTACTGAAGCCTCAGTAGTTTCACAACTGCTGAAGAGTACTTCTTCAGTAGTTGTGATATCAGTAGTTTTATTATTTTTTTTCTATGTTTCAGTAGTTTTGTAAAACGACTGAAGAGCTTGTTCTTCAGTCGTTGTAGTTTCAGTAGTTTTATATTTTGTACTTAACATGCTGATATGTTCTCAGTAGTTGTGAACATTTCAGTAGTTTGTTAAGAATTAGTTATTTTTGTATTGGATCTGCCAGTTGTCACTTTCCGTGATACAGCAGTGATTGTTGCACTCTATATAAGAGTGACAACCTATTGTAATCGGTGATGAATGAGTGAATGAATGGAATGAATGATTGATTTGATTAGAAATATTCTACATCTATAAACATTCCTAAAATCAGAATCATATTCTCTCCCTATAACCGTATGCGATCTTAATGCTTACAAGTATCGATTGCTTGCTACAATTTGTCTAATTCTAGTTTGTATTCCGCTGCTTTGTATTCTCATACATCAAACTTGTGATCACTGATCCTGTCAAATGGTATCAGAGCAGGTTAATCATTGATCGATCTAATAATTGATCATTGAAACTGCTATTCAAGATCTAAGTTTGATTGAATTAGCTTTTGTTTTTGCAAGAAACGGTTATAGAGATTGAATTTCTGTATTTCTGCTCATTCATCCTGAGATCTTTTCTTGGTTCTCATTGAGTTTGTTGTGGTCTGTCTAAAACTTTTTAAACTTGAACTAAACTGTTTTTGAACTGAAAATGACCACTCCTTCCAATGATCCTCACAATACTGGTTCCTCAACCAAGCCTCCTATGCTGGTTAGGAATGAGTATAACATATGGCAAAGACGTATGCTCCATCACCTGTCTGTTAACAGCGCAGGGTGTTGGACATCAGTGGTACATGGTCCACACAAGCCTATGGTGAATAACCCGGAAACCAATCAAATGGTTCCGAAGAGGAGGGAGCAATACTCAGATGAGGATAAGAAGTTGCTTGAGATTGATGCAAAAGCCCATGGAATTCTGGCCATGGCATTGCCCAATGAAATCTATTCTGGGCTAATGCATCATGAAACTGCCCATGACCTCTGGATTGCTTTGAAAGAACAATTTGGAGGAACAGATGAGGTCTTGGCAAATAATAGAGAAATTCTTGCCCAACAATGAGACATTCTCTCATAGAAAGGGTGAGACACTGACTCAACAATATGAGCGGTTTCTTGTTTGATCTCTGAACTAAAAATGGTCAAACTTGAATACACCAATATTCAGATGAATAACAGATTTCTCAGATCACTGCCTGAGAGATGGGACACATATACTATTGTCCTACGCTCCAGTGCAAGTTTGGACAAACTATCTCTCACCCAACTCCATGGGAAATTGCTCACTTTTGAGAGAGAGATAGAACAGAAGAGAAAGCTGTCTTCATCTGGAAAGCTCACTGAAGACTTTATACAAGGCAACACTGCCTTGGTGGGTCATGAGTCAGAATATGCTTCATCTGAATGCCAGTATGATGAGCATATTAATTTCTCTTCAAGCACTTCTGATTCTGCATTTGTAAGTGTTGATGGTCAGTTTACTGGGTGTAATAATGACAATCTATGTTTCATTATGGATGATCTCAAGGGGATTGCTGATGATGACTTAGAAGAGATGGATATTTTGAGCCAAATGGCCTTGATAAATATCAGATCTCAGAAGTTCTACAAAAGAACTGGAAGAAAATTCCCAGGACTCTCTGGCAAAACCAAAGTTGGTTTTGACAAGAGCAAGTTGAGGTGTCACAAATGCCAACGGCTTGGACACTTTGCAAGAGAGTGTAGATCAACTGGATCTAACTCTACTGCACCCTTTGTGACTTTTCCTGGCAATAGTCAACAACACAGAGGGCAACATCCTGTCACCTCTAGTCATCATCCTCAACAACAATCTCCGGCATATTTTGTTCCTCAGGGTCAAATGCCATATCAGTACCCTTGTTATTACATGCCACAGTCAAATCAAGTTCAAGTTCCTATGACACCACAACCTCATGCATTACCAGAACCTCAGCCTTCCCTATCTCATCAACAACCTCAATCTCAACAACACAGCTTCTTCACCCCAGGAGTTGTTGACTGGAGCAGTTTACCAGATGACTTGTCTGGTCATGATCAACTGTTCTCAGGTGCTGGTCAACATGGTGGTGACAGTCCCTTTGGGAATCTAGCTCTTATGGCTTTGGAGTCTGCTGATACTTCATTTTCCAATGCCTCTACACCTCAGTATCACAGGTATCCTCTGAGGCAAAAGCCAAATTATGTTCTGAACCATGCATAGCAGCATTTGCTTCCATTAGAGAAGCAAATGTAGCTTTAATTAATAAGAACATTGAGCTAGAACAAATAATTTCCAAAAACAAAGCTGAGTTTGAGTTTGTGCTCAAAGATAAAAATGATGAGGTTTATAAACTGAATTGCCAAATATTGATGATAAGGCTAGAGAAGATGTACTTCTAGAGAAGTACAAAGATCTCAAAGAAACCCTCGCAGTTACCCAGGTCGAGTGTGATAGATGGGTACAATCATGCAAAGGTTTTGAAATGCTTCTTAGTAAGCATCTGCTTCAAATGTGAAGTTTGGAATTGGCTACAATCACACTGCTCCACCTACAGATTTTACCCCAAGAGCAGAGGTAGAATCTGATGGTGAGAGTGATAACCAATCCATCACATCATGTGATCTACTTTCTGATACAGCACAATCAGAAGTAGCAGTCAGCATCAAGCCCTCTTGAACCTATCAGCTGATGTTGATGGTCCAAATGCTGACATTCACATGATCAATAGGTTGATCAACTCAGAGTTAATCCTGAAGGTCCTGAAAGGACTGGAGAGCAGGATTTAACACCTGAAGTTCAAACTTCAACTGCTGTCAGTACTGAAGAGAAGAAAACTGGCAGTAGAAAGAGTTTGAAGACTACTAAAGAGGTAGTCAAGAAAGCAACCAATGCTTCCAAAGCATTGAAGAACAAGTCTTCTGTTGCTTCACCATCTTTAGTTGATGATCAACCTAAGATGAAGAAGAAACCATGTGAAGTATGTGGTTTGTTCAATCATCTTACAGATGATTGTTGGTACAAAAGAGGTTCCAAACTCAAACAAAAAGAAGAAATTAATGAGAAAATGGTAAAAATGAAAACTGAGTTTGAGACCACATTTGTATCAGCAACATCAAATCCTGTAACCCTTAAGTCCTTAAAGAAATCCAAAAGGAAGGAGTTAAACAGGTGACAGCTGAGGGTGCTCAAAAGAAGAAGGTGCAACATAGGACCTTATCTAACTCCACTAGCATGTGTCTGATGAGCTGAAAGCTTTATCACAAAATCAGACACAGCTGGTGATGATGGTACAACATCTGTTGGGTAGAGTTAACCAACTAGATTCTCCTATGTTGAAACCACAGAAAAGGAGGTCTAAGCCAAAGGACTCCTCTTCTACACCATCTTCTTCTTCTCAGGCTGTTGTTACAAATAAACATGTTAGTTTACCATCTATTGATGAGACCAGGCCCAAAACCAAAAAGGTTTGGGTCTCTAAAACTAACTGATTGTTTATTATTGCAGGGTTCTTCAACATGCCAAAGTAGCATCTGGTATGTAGACAGTGGGGGATCTATGCACATGACTGGGAACATCTCTCTTCTTCATGACTACTCTCAAGGAAAGAAGGGATTTGTCTCTTTTGGCAATGATGCTAGGGGTTACATCATCGGTAAGGGCTTTGTCTCCAATGGAGAAATCAAATTTGATGATGTTAATCATGTGGAAAATCTCAAGTACAACCTCTTGAGTGTCAGTCAAATGTGTGATAAAGGCCATGTTGCCCTTTTCACAAGTCAAAACTGTAGGATTCTGTCATCCAAAGTTTTGCACTTGATTGACAAGGTGTTGGATGATCACACTCTCCTGAAAGCCAACAGGACAGGAAGAGTGTATGCCTTAGATCTCTCTAAGAAGATAGATCTCAAAGGCAATCCTTGCCTATTTTCCAAAGCCTCTTCTCAAGAATCTAAACTGTGGCACAGGAGGCTTGGTCATGTTAATCTCAAAAACATGAATCAGCTTAGCCACAATAGTTTAGTCAGAGGCTTACCAATAAAGGAGTTCCACTGTGATGAAACCTGCACTGCTTGTTTAAAAGGAAACAACACAAAGTCTCATTCCCTCCTATTGAAGTGTCCAAGTCCACTGCCTGCTTGCAATTACTGCATATGGATCTATTTGGTCCTGTGAGAGTAATGAGCATGGCAAAGAAGAAATACTGTCTGGTAATTGTGGATGATTACTCCAGATTTGTATGGACTTTCTTTCTACATTCAAAGGATGAGGCTACTCAGAAGATTATCCACTTTGTGCTGTACATTGAGAAGCAGTATTCCCTTCCAGTCAAGTGTATTAGGAGTGATAATGGAACTGAGTTCAGAAATCATACACTTGATGACTTCTATCTTTCAAAGGGAATCAAAAGGCAGTTCAGCATTCCAAGGACTCCAGAACAAAATGGAGTAGTGGAGAGAAAGAACAGGACCCTCATTGAAGCTGCAAGGTCCATGCTGGCTGACTCAGGTTTGCCATTGACCTTTTGGCCGAAGCTGTCAACACAGCTTGTTATGTGCAAAATAGAGTTTTAGTAAATCAGAGGTTGATGAAGACTCCATATGAAGTTCTCCATCATTTGGCTCCTCTGATTTCATTTTTCAAAGCATTTGGGTGTCCCTGTTTTATTCTCAACACAAAGGATCAACTCCACAAATTTGATCCTAAGGTGGATGCAGGATACTTTGTTGGTTATTCATCTACTTGCAAGGCATACAGAGTCTTCAACTGCAGAACAAAGATGGTTGAAGAAACTCTACATGTTAAGTTTAATGAATCTCCAAAGGACAAGATTCCACAAAGTCCTGTGGAGTTATTTGATTTGGACATACTGCAATATGTTCCTTATCAAACTCCTGCTGTTGCTCCTGTCAACAGTTCACCACCTGGTGGTACTGCTGATGATGATGATGATTGCAGTACTCACCTCTTCAGGTTTAGTGATCAGCTGCCTGACTCAGCTAGACCTGATGTTCCTGTAGCGCCAGTAGCACCATCCACAACAAATGCTGATGAGATTTCTTCGAATTCAACTTCCTTTGAATTACCATCCACTGATTGGTTTCAAGGAAATGATACACCATCACCATCTGTTGCTGCTGAACCGGCTACAAACACTTGCACAGATCTCATTGTGTATCAAGATCTGAAGAATCACCCTATGTCTCAAATCATTGGTGATATCACTGCTGGAGTATCAACAAGAAGTCAATTGTCAAATTTCTGCTTCTATGCTCTCTTCATCAGTCAGCAAGAGCCAAAGAATTATCACATTGCTTTAAAGGACAATGGATGGTTGATGCCATGCAGCTTGAGCTTCTTCAGTTCAAGAAACAGCAAGTGTGGAACTGGTTCCTCTACCTCCAGGTAAGTGTGCAATAGGCACTAAATGGGTGTTTAGGAACAAAACTGATGAAAATGGGCTTATTGTTAAGAACAAGGCCAGACTGGTTGTTCAGGGTTTGCACAAGAAGAAGGTATTGATTATGATGAAACCTTTGCCCCTGTAGCCAGACTGGAAGCAATTCGATTGTTTTTAGCTTATGCTGCTTATCAAAACCTTAAAGTCTTTCAAATGGATGTCAAAAGTGCATTTTTGTATGGAAAAGTTAAAGAAGAGGTTTATGTATGTCAACCTCCAGCTTTGAGGACAATAAACATCCTAATTGGGTGTATAAGCTTGATAAGCTCTTTATGGGTTAAAACAAGCTCCCAGAGCCTGGTATGAGACATTATCAAACTTTCTTCTGGAAAACAATTTCACTAGAGGCTCCATAGACAACTTTATTCATTAAGAAAGCTGGGCAGCATAATCTACTTGTTCAAATTTATGTAGATGATATCATTTTTGCATCCTCTGATCCAAAGTTGTGTGATGCCTTTACAAAGTTGATGCAACAGAAGTTTGAAATGAGTGCCATGGGAGATTACAGTTCTTTCTGGGGTTGCAAATCAAACAAAAGGCTGATGGAATTTTTATTCATGTCCAAATATACAAAGATCTTTTGCAAAAGTTTGATTTACAAAACTGTAAGCCCTGTTCTACTCCCATGAGCAGCACCACACAACTGGACTCAGATCAGAAAGGTAAAGTGGTTGATGAAACACTTTACAGATGTATGATTGGGTCCTTGATGTATTTAACAGCTTCTAGACCAGATATTATGTTTGCTACATGTGTTTGTGCTAGATTTCAGGCTGCACCTAAAGAGTCTCATCTGATTGCAGTCAAGAGGATCTTTAGATATCTGCAAGGCACTCCATCTCTAGGTTTATGGTATTCTACCGGACATTCTGGTAAATTAGTTTCTTTTTCTGACAGTGACTATGCAGGGTGTAAGTTGACCAGGAAAATCACTTCTGGTGGATGTCAATTCCTAGGCAACTGCTTGATTTCTTGGCAGAGCAAGAAACAGACCTCAGTTGCTACATCCACTGCTGAAGCAGAGTACATTGCTGCTGCAAGCTGTACATCTCAAGTACTCTGGCTTCAAAACCAACTTTTGGATTATGGCATTACAGAGACTAAGACTCCACTGTTAATGGATAGTGCTTCAGCTCTTTGTATTGTCAAAAATCCAGTCCAGCACTCTAGGACCAAACATATAGAGATCAGACATCATTTTATAAGGGATTGTTTTGAAAAAGGTCTGATTGATCCTAAGTTTGTGCCTAGTGCTGATGAGCTTGCAGACATTTTTACTAAGCCTTTGGATAGTTCAACTTTCCAAAACCTGGTGTTAAGGCTTGGTATGCTGCAACTAGAATAAGTGACAACTACTGATGATCTCAGTAATTCATACTGATGATCATGAGTACCTATGTCACATATAATATACTGATGAGCTCTTTTAACCTCAGTAGTTTTTATAACTACTGAAGGCTAAATGTCTCACAAGTACTGAAGTACTTCATCTGTTCTAAACTACTGATGTAGTTACAACTACTGATGCAGTTACAACTACTGCAATCAGTAAAAACAGATAAGTACTGATGTCCTATGAAACAACTGAAATCAGCCAAAAAGACTGATGAATGTGTTGAGACAGTTTGAAACAGCTGAAAAGCTAAGAATTGACGAAAATAGCTGAAGAGAACTTTCTCTTCAGTCGTTTGTACAACTGCTGTTTCATTCTAAACAACCGAAGCAAAACCACGTCTTCAGTAGTTTTATAACTACTGATGACTAATACCAAGTCTTCAGTTGTTTACAACAGCTGATGACAAAACCACTGTCTTCAGTAGTTTCATAACTACTGATGACAACACCAAGTCCTCAGTTGTTTCAATCATCTGAAGTCAAACCCACGGTCTTCAGTAGTTTTCTAAACTACTGATGCCTAACACCACGACTTCAGCTGTTTCAACGTCTGAAAGGATAATACCATGTCAACGGTCGTTTAAAACTACTGATGACTAACACCACATCCTTCAGTCGTTTCCTTACCCGTACCCTATAATATACCCCTAACCTGTGCTCTCCATGCTTCATCTTCTCCAAACCTAACGTTCCTCTCCAAAACTTCCCTCTTCTCCATGGCGTCTATGCAAATTAAACCGCGACACAACTGTGTTGCCTACCTCACTAAATCGCCGATCTGGACTAAGTTCGATACTGCTATCGATCTTATGGTTCAGTCCCAATACAACAAGAATTCCTTCTGAACCCCGTCTTACATGCCGAATCCTTGAACCAATTTTGGATGAACGTTACTGTTACCACTGAGGAGAGCAACACACCATCCCTCCGGTCAGTCGTCAACAACAAAGAAGTAGTCATTACTCCTGCAACAATCCGTAAAATTCTTCAACTGAATGATGCTACTTCTCCTGCTGGATATCCGAAGGGCACCATAGATCTATCCTTTGCTCAGCATGGATATCAAGGCGATCTCAGTGCCACCACCATCATGAAGAAACACTTTAATGACGCTGAGCGCCTGATTTTTCACATGGTAAATGTATGTTTGGCCCCTAACGTCGTCTTGGGATCAAATGTCCACCAAATGGCAGCAGGTAATGTATTCTATCCTTGAGCAACAACCACTAAACTTTTCAGAATTAATATTTTCAGAGCTCAAGATATGGCTCAAAAACTAACTGCCAACCGTTGGATACTCTATCCACGGTTCATAATGCCATTATTACAGACCAGCTTAATGCTGAGGGACTTGTTGGCTTGGGAGTCCCTGCTACGGCTGTTCTGCCGAAGTATACTCCCGGCACAACTCTGACCGGACACTAAAAATGGCTGCCAAGCTGCGAAAACCACGCAGCTGGAACCCACAGCCACCACCTCCAAATCCAAAGTCCCTACCAAACCCACCAAAAAGAACCCAAAATGGCTACTCAGGGAATTGAGTCCCCTGAGGATGCCCCTGCAACACAAACGCAGGATATATCCACTAGTCCAAACCCCCTAGTGGATACAATGACTCCTCCAGCCACAGCCGCTCAGGCTTTCTCTCAACAGGAGCCTGCAGCAACTCCCCAAGGGGCACCTACTTATCTGGGATCTTACTCACTTGAGGAGATTGCCATTGAAGAGCACCATCCTCCCCAGGTGCACACTGCTTCTATCACCTCACCCCAAACAACCGCCCCTCACAGCCCAACTTTAATAGTTGCACAAGTGCTGACTCAATTGCACTCCTCACCCCCCCCCAGAAACCACACTACTACTGGGAATACCTCTACAATTGAGGGGGAGGAACACAGTGCACCTCAGAACCCACAGCACAGGGGTTTCCCAATTCTATCTCCTGGTGTAGACAAGGAGCTTAGAATATCTAGTGAGGCTGCCACCTCCTCTGACTCAGCACATGACCAGAGTGAGGCTGGTAACATTGCTAAGACCTCCCTAGAGGCAACAGCTGATGATGGACATTGTCCTGAGGCTGGAAGTCCCCAGTACCAAGCACAAGGGGCACATGCACCAACTGGTCTACACCCAGTGCATGTAAATCCTGCTCTAAGCAGGAGGTCAGCTGATTCAGCTTCGGCTGATGATGACCTGGCTTCTTCTATGATGTTCTTGCCCAGACACAATCCTTGAAGAGAAAGTCAGTAGGCTGCAAAACCTACTTGACCACTCTCACAGGAGAAAGACCATCTGCCTCTATCCACCCACAGATGGCACCTTCCCTTGAAGGTTTCCCAAACACCGAGCCACCCCAAATCAACCACCTGCCTCTGCTTCAGCCCTACTTCTCAGGAACAGAACCCTCCTGAGCAAATAGGTGCTGTACTCCAAAATTCCCTTCCTCTCATCACACCCATAATCACTGATATAGTGATCAAAGCCATTGATGAGAGGCTTTCCTTAACATTACAGCCCTTGGTTGATGCTGTTGTCCAAAAGACTCTTTCTGCGGTACAAACCCTTCCTCCAATGCAACCAAAAAGGGGAGAGTACTGCAGTGAAAGAAAGAAGAGGAAAAGAACAGAGGAGAAGAAGGAAGAGAAGCAAGCCCAAGAGGAGGAAAAAGAAAAGCAACCTCTGCTCACTTACAAGCGAAAGAGAAGTGCTGATGATCACACTGCTGAAGACAAATCCTTGGAGGAGCTGGTCAAAGAAGCTGACACCACACACAGCCGATCCATGGATAAAATAATTGAACAACTCTTCAGGCAGGGGTTTGACACAGCCACACTGGATAGTGAGATCAGAAGGTTAGAAGTACAAGAGATACAAACCCGATGGGCAGGGTATGATGCTCTTGAGAAAGAGAGATTGGAAATAATGATCCGCTTTATTGCAAAATACTTGGGAGATCATTATGGAGATCCGCGCATGGACCAGGGACAGCATTCTGGCTATAGCCACCAGAATCTGTCTGTCTGAGCAATTCAACAAAGGGATTATTGTGGAAGCCCTTGATGAGGCTGGGGCTGGTAAAAGGTTAGAGATGGCTAAACTCACAAAGGCGAAACTAACTACAAGGATGCTAGATCAACCTTCCCTTCCACCCACTCAAACAGATCTTATCCCTCAAATCTCCCAACCAACCTCTAAGCCAAAATCCAAACATCCTCATTCTTCAAAACCAATTCCTTCACCAACCCAACCATCATCCAGTGATGTACCCAGAAGGAGGAGAAGGGTGCTGAGGATGGAAGAAGAAGAAGAAGAAGAGGATGAAGATGATAGTCTGCCACTCTCTGCTGTTCTGAAGCTACCAAAACCCCGAAGTCAACCCATGATCACACCTGACTCTCAAAGGGAAATGTCAGAGTCAAGATAGAAGAAGAAGAACAGCAGAAACAGCACGATGAGCAACTGTTGAAGATGGTTGACAAGAATTTCCTCAGTCATCATCTATTCAAGCCATGAAAGGGCATGCTCAAAGGCTGTACACTCTCAGGCACACCTTTCAGTATCAGAAGGAGAGAGTGAGAGTATGGCCATACCCCAGGGTGAGTTCTAGAATCCATAAAAGAACTATCCCACACAGATACAACGCCAGGTACGAAAAACAATAGAGTCTACCATCATGTTGGCCGTTGTAGTCTCACCTTGGGAAATCATTGATGAATTCAAGAAAGCTCACCAAGCAAAGAAGACCCCAAGCCTTACTAGAAAACAAGATGATTAAGAAGGGGTTGTTATATAAAAAGCTTGAAGACATCCAGAAGAATGAGCTCCAGTTACTCCTTGAAGGCAACCATCCTGATGAATTTGTATATAGGGAGGTAACTATGGTGGAGCTGAAAAATGGCAGGACCATGAAGTACTTATCAGAGTACTATGGTCCAGAGTTCTTCTTCGAAGGAGGAGCAGAAGAACTCTCTCAGGAGGAACAAGTTGTTCTCCTTGAGGCCTATGTTCGTGAGTCATACAGACTCATTATGGGGAAGTAATCTCATGAATGGGATAACAACTCTGTGTCCAGTTCCCCAAAACAGAGTTCCCATTCATACTCTGCCAAACAAATATTTGAGATTTCTTCCCAGGCCGGAGCTTACATGGGTCATCTTCTCTACTGATCAAGAAGGAAAAAGACCAACATTTTGCCATCAATAAGTGGGAGAATAAATAAGTTAGAGGTTTTGGCTGCATTGGTTCAGGGGGAGTTTGTTGGACCAAAAGAACCAATGAGCCAAGATCAGAAAACCTCTAAGTCCCACATGGTATCACAACAACTGCTGAAAGCCTCATCAGTTTTGACAAGTGCTGAAGACTTCAACAGCTGAAGATCAAGTGCTGAAGACCTTAACAGCTGAAGAACCAAAGTGCTGAAGTACAACAGCTGAAGAACACAAGTGCTGAAGCTGAAAGACCAAAGTACTGAAGTACAACAGCTGAAGAGTTCACAAGTGCTGAAGATCAACAACTGATGTACAAGGTCTGAAGACAAAGACTGAAGACATCAGCTGATGATATCTACTGAAGTCATCAGCTGATGAAACACCTGAAGGTCAAAGTCTGAAGATCAAGTACTGAAGCCTCAGTAGTTTGTCACAACTGCTGAAGAGTACTTCTTTAGTAGTTGTGATATCAGTAGTTTTATTATTTTTTTTCTATGTTTCAGTAGTTTTGTAAAACGACTGAAGAGCTTGTTCTTCAGTCGTTGTAGTTTCAGTAGTTTTATATTTTGTACTTAACATGCTGATATGTTCTCAGTAGTTGTGAACATTTCAGTAGTTTGTTAAGAATTAGTTATTTTTGTATTGGATCTGCCAGTTGTCACTTTCCGTGATAACAGCAGTGATTGTTGCACTCTATATAAGGAGTGACAACCTATTGTAATCGGTGATGAATGAGTGAATGAATGGAATGAATGATTGATTTGATTAGAAATATTCTACATCTATAAACATTCCTAGAAATCAGAAATACATATTCTCTCCCTATAACCGTATGCGATCTTAATGCTTACAAGTATCGATTGCTTGCTACAATTTGTCTAATTCTAGTTTGTATTCCGCTGCTTTGTATTCTCATACATCAAACTTGTGATCACTGATCCTGTCATACTTAGACACACGTGTGACTTTACATATATAAGTGGTTATGTGACCTTTATCCCACAAATATGGTATTTCACCTCAACTTCATAGTTTATATATTTATGTTAGGTGACCTTTATCCCATAAATAAGTTACAGTGAATTGAGTGTTGCTTAAAAAGGATGGTGTTAAACTTGTTTGAAAGGGTTGTGTTTAACAAATTCTAGTTTGGAAAACAAATTCATACCTTGCATTTGCATGCATTCAAATGCATGGTAGTTTGTTTGAAAAATTATTTCAAAGTTCCTTTTAATACCCATTTTATTATTCAATCAATAACCTTTGTAAAACCACATGATTACTTTATTGATTTCTAAGGAATCAATTTAATGCAAGTGTTGATTTCAAGTGTTAACAATCCAATTCCACAATAGATAAGATGAACATATATCAACCATACATGCATAATAAAACAACCACAAGTTCATAGCCATAGCCAATGGTTTGGCAACACTTGTTGGCCAAAACAAGCGTGCCAAAAGAGTCTATTATAAGGAACAAACATGACACAAGCATGGAGATGGAGTGCTCCCACTTGATCCCGTATCCTAATGCTTCAAGTGTCCATTTGAGTTGTCATTGTTTTGCTTATTTGGGCTTTCATTTGGGCTCTAATTTCAGCTCCTAGCTTCCTTGGGCCTCCATACTTGGGGCTTTGGTTATTGGGCTTAAAACCAATCTTGGGCTACGAGGCCCATTTGGGCCGAAAGTGGCCCAAAACCAAAACCAAAATCTTGTTGAACATCTTTTACAAAATATATCCTAATACATTTTTCTAGTAAAATAAATGCAACTAATCTACTTATTATTACAAAGCAACTTAAAATAATAAATAGTTTACAAACCCAAATAAATAAATATTACAACCCATTGAATAATCAAACAATATCACAACACAAAACACATCCAAACACAAAGGTATTGGCTAGGTTATGAACATCTAAATACACAAGGTATTGGCTAGGTTATTAAAAGTTAAAATGGTTCCCCTTTCGAACCCTAAAGTTTTCAGCCAAGGTTAATCAAACCGAAAAATTTCGGTTTTTTCCAAGCAAAACAATCAATCAACAATGAGACAAGGTTTTCTAAGATTACCACATGCATGTAAAGTATAATCTTGAAGAAACCAAGGGGCAACCAACAGCCCTAGAGGCTTCGGCCTATGGTGAAACACACCATAAACCTTGAAATAGAATGATCTATACATGTATGCATTCGTATAAGTGGCTCTTTATGCCATTTGTAGGGATTTAACAAGATTATCAAAGTCCATATAAGCTAATTTATAGGATAACGCAGCGGATTAAGAGTTTAAAATCTTGTTAATATGTTGATTATCAATCCCATTTCGAAAGCAAAACCCAAACCATGGATCCATATACGAAATGCATACAAAAACAACCATAAGATGTTTAGAAACTACCTTTCTAACTGTTAGAAATCGAGTTTTAGGAGGTGTAGATGATGAACTTTGTAGCTTAATCTTCAACCAAGAAGACCTCAAGTAAGTGATACCCTAAGCCACCAACAAACCCCTTTGAATGCTAGGTTTCTCAACACCAAATTACAGCAACTTAACACTTTGTTGTTGCTGAATCTTCTTTCCTTGTTTGAGCTCCAAAAATGATTTTTGAGAGTTAGGCTAGAGAGGATTTTTGCCTTTGCATGCAAGAGAGAGTGAGAGCTAGATTGGATTGTGTGTATGTGTTTAAGTCTTGCACATTTCAAGACAAAAGGGGTGGGACTTACTTGGCCATGGGCGGCCGAAAGTCCAAATTTTAAAAAAAAATTCCCATTATTACCTCCTTTACATAATAAACACACTTTAATCTCTTATTTTATAAAGTTGAAACCAATTTTAACTTTATAAACTCAGCACCCTTTATTTGTTATTATTTAACAAACTTAAATAATGAAACAAATAATACCTCATGAACGATTATCCACATAATGATGTTCATCTACAAAAGCAATGTATTTAGAAAACCCAATTTTCTAAATTGGTGTCAATATTTATTTGTATGATCTTATCAACGAATAAATATTCATAGGTGTTTTTTTAGCTTGTTATTGGGTATGACCCGACTTGAATCATATCACACTAGCCACATCAACTTAATATGCATCTTGGGCAGATCAAGTCTTTCAACTAATTCATACGGGTATAAAACCCAGTTTTATAAAAACTTACATTCATGCATTTCCACCAGCCCCAAAACAGTTAAAAACAGTAAAAGAGGGGTCCTACTACTTACCTTAGCAGCTCTTGAGTATGGCTTCTTCCAAACTTGTCAGTAATTGAGTTCAACCTCCTAGAAACCCACTAAAACACACACCAATCACATACAAACATATATAAGCATACAACCGAGGATAAAACTAGTTAAGAACACCATGAAATGATGAATTCTTACCTTGAATTCGAATTTTTATTCTTGTTCTTCTTAAAAACCAAAAACTTTGCACTCAATCTCTCTAGAATCCGTAAGCCGAAAGGTGATGCGCAAGAGTGGGCGGCCATCACCTTATTCACCAACTTCTTTTTTTTCAAATTTTGTCCTTTTGACACCCTTAGTCCCTCCCTTTGAGCTTTATTTCCTTTCTTTCCTTTTACTTCACTTTATTATTTCTTTACTAACTTTAAAAAAACCGGGTGTTACAAGTCCACCCCCCTATATACATTTCGTCCCTGAAGCCTGTTATTCCTCAAACAATTGTGGGTAATGCTGCCTCATCTCCTCTTCAGTCTCTCACGTACACTCGGATCCCTTCCTGTGCTTCCACTATACACGCACAAGAGGAACCACTTTATTCCTCAGCCTCTTCTCTTTTCGATCAATGATCTCCACTTGTTGCTCCACGTAATTGAGCCGTTCAACTACTTTTATTCCTCCAGTGGTGCAACCATATCCTCATCTGCTAAGCACTTTCTCAAATGAGATACATAGAATGTTGGATGAATTCCATTTAACTCATCTGGTAACTTTAGTCTAGGGCTACCTCTCCTACTCGAACAATGATTCGGAAAGGCCCTATGTATCTCGGGCTCAACTTGCCCCGCCTTCTGAACCGAATGATGCCATCCCAATATTAGAAATTTAACATAACTCTATCACTCACCTGGAACTCAATCGGTCTTGGTCGTTATCAGCATACGACTTCTGTCTATCTTTGGTTGCCTTCATGAAGGCGTTGATCCATTCCAACTTCTCAGTCGTAGCCTCAACCACTTCGATGCTTCCTAACTCGTTATGGCTGATAGCACCCCAACACATGGGGGTTCTGCATCCCCTACTATGTAGCATCTCATAAGGAGGCGTACCAACGCTGGCATGGTAACCGTTGTCATATGAGAACTCAGCTAATGGTAAGTGGTCATCTAACTTCCTCCGGAATCAATGACGCATACCTCGAGCATATCTTCGAGTGTCTGAATCGTCCGTTCTGACTGACCATCCATTTGAGGAAGATAAGCCGTGCTAATATGTAACCTCGTCCCCATCGTGTTGTGGAATTTCATCCAGAATTTAGATCTAAACTGGGTGTAACAATTAGACACAATAGACGCCGACACACCATGACAAGTTACAATTTCCTTGATGAATATATTAGCCAACCTCTCGGATGAATACGTCTCGCGAATCGGTAGGAAGTGAGCATTGTTTATCAAATGGTCAACTATCACCCATATGGCATCATATCCCCGCACGGTACATGGTAGATTCATAATAAAATCCATGTTGATGTGCTCCCACTTCCACCCCAGTATCCAAAGGTTGGATCTTCCCATATGGCTTTCGATGCTCCGCCTTCACTTGTAAACAAGTTAGGCATTTGCTCACATACTCCACCACATCACGCTTCATACCCGGCCACCAATAATCTTACTTCATGTCTTGGTACATCTTTGTAGCACCGGGATGAATAGAGTATCGAGTCTTGTGAGCTTCGTCCATGATCTTCACGAGTAGTTCCCCAAAACGGGAATCCACATTCTTCCAAATTGAGTTTTAACACCAAGTGTGTTTTCACCCAATTCCACAACTAGACCTCTCATTCTTTCGGAGTTAAGATGATCCTTTTTCAATGCCTCATCTTGAAACTCTTTGACTTGCTTCATGACATCCGAGGTCATGATCAACTGATAAGCTTTCACCCGAATCGGTTCGGGTTTCTCTTTCCGGATAAGGGCATCCGCCACCACGTTGGCTTTGCCCGGATGGTAATGCATCTCGCAGTCGTAGTCTTTTATGAGCTCCAACCATCTCCTTTGCCTGATGTTCAGGTCCTTCTGCTCGAAGATGTACTTCAAGCTCTTGTGGTCGATGAATATGGTGCACTTTGTACCATATAGCTAGTGCCTCCAAATCTTTAATGCGAAGACCACAGCTCCTAGCTCCAAATCATGAGTAAGGTAATTATCCTCATGAATCTTTAACTGTCAGGATGCATAGGCTATAACTTTTATCCTCTGCATTAACACACACCCTAACGCCAAGTAGGAAGCATGAGAATAAACCACCAGATCTTCACTTCCATCGGGTAATGACAGAATTGGAGCTTGAGTCAACCTCGTCTTTAACTCCTCAAATGCCTTCTCTTCAGCTTGACCCTATATGAACTTTACATCTTTCCAAGTCAACTTGGTCAGTGGAGAAGCGATCTTAGAGAAGTCTTGAATGAATATTCTATAATAGCCCACCAAACCAAAGAAACTACGAATCTCGGATGGCGTCTTTGGAGACTTCCATTGCATCACCGCCTCCACCTTTGCTGGATCGACCATAATCCCCTCAGGATTCACTACATGACCCAAGAACTAAACCTCACGCACCAGAATACGCACTTGGAGAATTTAGCATACAACTTCTCCCTTCTCAACGTTTCCAACACCTCTCGTATGTGTCCGGCATGCTCCTCCTCGCACTTTGAAAATATTAGGATATCATCAATAAACATAATCACTGATTTATCAAACATCGGCCGACACACTCGATTCATCAGATCCATAAAAGCAGCCGGCGCGTTGGTCAAACAAATGACATAACGAGGAACTCATAGTGACCATAACGCGTGCGAAAAGCTATTTTAGGAATATCATGCTCTTTCACCTTTTTCTAATGGTAGCCCGATCAAAGATCTATCCTTGAGAACTAACTGGCACCTTGACGCTGATCAAACAAATTGTCAATTCTGGGTAAGGGGTATCGGTTCTTTATGGTCAACTTATTCAGCTCACGGTAGTCAATACACATCTTCATACTACCGTCCTTCTTCTTTACGAGTACGACCGATCACCCCAAGGAGAGATACTCGGTCTAATAAACCCCTTATCTAGTAGCTCTTGCAATTGCTACATTAACTCTTCCATCTTTGTCGGAGCCAATCGATACGGTGCCTTGGCAACAGGTTGGCACCCGGTATCAGATCAATCTGAAACTCGATCTCTCGGTTTGGTGGCACTCCTGGTGTGTCTTTAGGAAATACATCTAGAAAGACACACACTACCTGTACATCGGCCAATTGTGGTGCTAGCGTATCCACATACTTCATGTAGGCCAACTAGGCGCTACATGCATGGCTCATGCACTTTCCCGCCACCGCCATCGAAATCACTTTCGGAACCGTAATGACTCGATCACCATAAACCATTAACGAACTCCTGTCAGCGTTGTCAAATGAATCACCTTTTTGTGACACATGATATTTGCCTCATACTCCGCTAACCAATCCGTTCCTAAGACTACATCAAACCCGCCTAAGGTCAGCACAAATGGTCTAACAGGAAACTTATAACCTTCAAGTTCTATATCACAACCTTCTATCTGCTCGAAAATCCTGGCAGCCTTACCTATGGCAGTTTCTACATCGAAGGGCTTATCAATACTTCTACTCCTAATGGGAAACTTAGCACAAAAGGTAGCAGAAATAAAACTCGTACTAGCACCAGAATCAATCAAAATAGAAGCAAGAGTTTGGTTACTAGATACGTACCTGACATGACATCGGGGTCCGTCCTAGCCTCCTCCCTGGTCATCATGAAGGCCATGTGCTCGCCCTCCGCCCTGCAGTTATGGTCGTCTTCCTTGCCCAGAACTCTCTGCCCTTGACTTCTTGTAGTCACTGCTTATGTGACCCCTTCCACTACAGTTATAGCACCGTACGACCCCACACTCTCTTGCCAAATGACCGGGCCTCCCACACTTGAAGCAGAGTTTTGATCTCCACCTACACTCTCCAATATGGCCTTTGACACACTTACCACACTTTCTCGTCTCCACACCGGACAAAGCTACACGCTGGTCATCTGTCCTGGTAACCTTTTTGTTTGGAGTGGCCACACCACGTCCCAACGCTTTCTGTTCCAATTCTTGTCGCCGCTACCCTTCTTGCTCACTTCAATCATGGTCCTCTCCTTCACTGCCCTAATTACCTAAGTCACCATAGATGGCAGAATTGTCTGCATAACCTGTTGAACTCCCTCAACAACAGTCTCTTTCAGTGTGGTCCTCAGACTAGCACTATCATCGCCGCCTTCCAGGTGAGGGATCTCAGGCTCTTCAAGTGCCATCTCAGCAACCCTAGCCATGCTTCTCGTGACAACCACCACAACCTTCACCTGACGAAACCGTCAGAGATCTACCACCGGCCATCCTCAACACACACTAAAATATTCAAACACCAACATGGTCATTCAAGGGAACAACTCAATTTATGTCAAGTATACTAAGTCCTTAATTACAGTGGCCAGTTATGATAAGCTACTTACTTTACTCTTCATACCCCGAGCAATACCTATCTTGACTACATCAGTATCTAAATCTACATACAGCACAGAACAATTCACATAACATGCGCATGTCATACCGGTTAACATTAAGAAAATAACTGATGGCACGCAGCTACCTGGACTGGCATCCCTTCCGTTTCGTCCCATTTTCAATTTAAGTTAAGGTTTATTTTGAAATTTACACATTTCACTTAAACTTTGGCTCTGATACCAACTTGTAAGGCCCCGTTCCTGAGACGCTTATAGCTATTCAATCATCGCACGTAAAACATATAATTACATTTAATTTTTATAAAACATCACAGCGGCACAATAAAATAACTTTTCATTTCGTAATAACTGCTTTTGCAAGTTAATACAATCATTCACTACACATCTTCATTTGTTCGCCTTACAATGCAAAAACATTAACAAAAGAATGCCATCCAAAATGCCAAGTAGCTGCCCCGTGCCATCCTCAGCAACCTTACCCGCCAACTAGAAAATGCATAAAAAATCAGTGTTGCTGGGTGAGTTCTAGTTTTATAAAAACATTGCATTACCTTTCATTCGTTAAAACATTTTTATTACTATCACAAGTGATCACACATCGTACGTATACATAGATAATATCATTATTATCTTCTTTTACTGTTCATCATATTCTTTTTTAACTCTTTCTTTCTCTACCACATTCTTTAGCACTGTCTGAATCAGTGTCATCAGCTATGCCCCAAACAGAAGGGGTACTGGGCCGAAGATCATTATTGACGTCCATACCGCACATATCCTGGCACTAGCATTGGGGTAAGCGACAAAGATCCCAACTGTATGTTACACCCCCAACATTATGCATAACTCGAGTATGGGGCCGAAGATCTTAAATGACTTCCATACCGCACATAGCCTTCACTATAAACCAAATGGTATACTTCACCCCCAACATTTTGAATAACTCGGGTACTAGGCCGATAATCATAATTGACTGCCATACCGCACATAGGGTAGCACGAGCACGGAGGTGAGTAATCACTATAACCATGTACCAATCGTTGGTCAGTCACAAAGACTGGAACCCCTGCGTGTATCCTTAAGGGTTAGCTAAACCATACGCAATAGAGCTTACGACATTTTAGAGCCATGCACCTCTGTACATTTTGCTTGCAAGCCTTTCTATACTTTCTCTTTCACTAATGCATGCACCCTATCATATGCTCTTCTTTTCATTATCTTTCATTTTACCTTACATAATAGTTTATCATTTCTTTCACAACTATAACACTTAAAGCCACAGGATAGATAAACATACATAACACGAACATTAACATAATCATGCAAATCATCATACATATCTTCAAGCATACATAACATACATCACACGTACCATCATGCATAAGCATCAATCACACATCATAACATGCCCATCATAACATCTATGACCTCAAAAGTCAGCTTACTCACCCCCTGGGAGCATCCCTAGTCAAACCTTAATTTTAACTTTTTCTCCGGAAAGTCAAAAACTATTCTGTGTCTTCCGCATTTGCCTTTTTGTTCATCCGCATTTGATTTAGTTCATCCTCATTTCCTCAGTACTCATCCGCATTTCCTTAGTATTCATCCGCATTTCCTTACTTAGTGAACAATGCTCATCCACATTAACTGTTCATCCGCTTTTCTCTAGTACTCATCCGCACTGACTTACTTAGTGAACAATGCTCATCCGCATTAATTGTTCATCCGCATTTCTCTAGTACTCATCCGCATTGACTTACTTAGTGAACAATGCTCATCCACATTAACTGTTCATCCGCATTTCTCTAGTACTTATCCGCATTTCTCTAGTACTCATCCGCATTTCTCTAGTACTCATCCGCATTGACTTACTTAGTGATCAATGCTCATCCGCATTTCTTTTGAATAATTGGACAGATTAGAAAATTTAGACATCTGAGCCCTAAACATCAAATTTTAGTTTCCAAACACCATCTATTATGTTCTAAGCTTAAATCTTACCTTCTAAGCCTTTGAAACCCAACCATAACATCATCAAGCATGAACATAGCCCAACATCACATCATAACAGCAACATACCCATAGTAATCATAGGGGTATAAAACCCAGTTTTATAAAAACATACATTCATGCATTTCCAGCCCCAAAATCAATTAAAAACAAGTAAATGAGGGGTCCTAAAACTCACGTTAGCAGCTCTTGAGTATGGCTTCTTCCAAACTCGTCAGTAATTGAGTTCAACTGCTTAGAAACCCACTAAAACACACACCCAATCACATACAAACATACATAAGCATACAACCAAGGATAAAACTAGTTAAGAACACCATGAAACCATGAATTCTTACATTGAATTCAAATTCTTTCTTTTTGTTCTTCTTAAAAACCCGAAAACTCCGCACTCTCTCTCTCTAGAATCCGAAAGCAGAAAGATGATGTGCAAGAGTGGGCGGCCATCACCTTTATTCACCAACTTTGTTTTTTTCAAAGTTTTTTTCCTTTTGACACCCATAGTCCCTCCCTTTGAGCTTTATTTCCTTTCTTTCCTTTTACTTCACTTTATTCTTTCTTTACTATCTTTAAAAATAACCGGGTGTTATTGCATTGTTCTAGCTGCTTCAATGAGAGTTATGTTTCTTCTTCAGTCACTCTATTTTGTTGTAGAGTTCTTGGTGCACTGAATTGGCCTATAATACCTTTGCTCGTGCAAAATGAATCTAGTTCAAAATTGACAAATTTAGTACCATTGTCACTCCTAAAAATTTGACTTTTGTATCAAGTTGATTCTCAATCTTGATCACAAAGTCCATTAATGTTTATGATGTTTCACTCTTTTCTTTTATGAAAAAGACCCATGTAATCTGGTGAAATCATCAACTATTACCAAATAGTATTGCTTTTTTCCAATGCTCATCACATTGGTAGGACCAAACACATCCATGTGAAGCAATTTGAGTGGTGTAGTATTAGTATTGATAATTTTGGATTTATGTGACACCCTATGTTGTTTTCCTTTGTAACAAGAAGAACAGTGAGTTGAGTAATGAAACTTTGTCTTTGGTAAACCAATGACTAGGTAATTTTTCACCAATTTGTTCATGTTCTTCATGTTAGCGTGGACAAGCCTTTTGTGCCACAATTGAGATACATCTTCTTATAACTTAGATAGAAGGCATGTTTCATGTTTTTTGAGGAAAGGGTTGTTCATGTTGAAAACATAAGTGTTTCTTTTTCTTGATGCTTTGAGAAGAACCCAATCTTCTGAATAGAATAACCTGGCTTAAGAATGAAACAGTTGGCATTATCAAACAATGTGGTATAATTTTAATCACAAATTTGAGATACACTTAGTAAATTATGTTGTAAATTTTCACAATAATTTACTTTCTCAAACTTGAGTACATTTGTTACCATTCCTTAACCAATAATTTTACCTCCCATTTTATCCCAACCAAATCCCACATAAGAAATATTTTTATGTTTGAAATCATGGAGAAGTTAATAGTTTCCTGTCATATGGATGGATCAACCACTATCAACATACCACTTGTTGTCAATTCTCCAATATTGTTCATGCACTGATAAATAAATCAATTAGAATTGACAACCCAAGATTTAATCATCTTGGGTTTGCCAATAGTGTCAAAAATAGTTACTCCTTCGTGAATAAGTCTTGATGTTTCAGTTTTAGTTTTGCTTGATTCAGTCTGAGCTGTTTGAGATGAGGATGATTCTGTTGAAGGGGATGTTGATGAACTTGGTTCTTGTTTCCTAATTTCTTCTTGATTTAATTTAATTTGGTTCATTTGAGGCTTTGGATTTGATAATGAAACTTTATGATTAGATGTCTCATAATCTATTATTTTTAAATGAGGTATATGAATTCCCTTTTCAAAGTTATCAAAGAATACATCATCATCCTTTGTTCCCTTATCACTCAAATCTACCCTTTTGTGAGGTGTTTTTGATTGCTTGAAAATTGATCCTTTCTTTGATGGATGATCAATTGTGGATGTTTTATCCTTTGATTTTTGTTCAGACTTCTTCAGTTTAGAACCCTTTTCATAATCAGTAGATTGAGTGTCTAATTCAGACTTATCTGATTCTTTCTTCTTTGTGCCTTTTGCCTTGTTCTTTTTGTTAAAATAACATATATGAGTGGAATGGTTATTTTTTTTTGCAAATAGCCCAATGTTTGTTGAAGTAGCAGTCAACAGTCATGTGATTGTTCATATTGCAAATAGAACAGTAACTACTCACGTATCAATCTTCAGTATTATGGTACTTCATGTCACACCATTTGCAGTACTTTTCATCAGATTCTTTCTTAGAATCATTTATTTTATTATCGTTTTCCAACTTTTGAGGCTTTTCATCCTTCTTTAGTTTGGAGTAGATTCTTACTCTTCCACTTTATGCAACTTTTGTTTGTTTGTTGCTGAAGTCATCTTCCATAGATTATCTACTGAATCAGCATTAAGTTCTACTAAAGATTTTTCTTCTTCTGTAGATCTGGTACAAAAGAAAGGTTCTTCTTCCGCAGATGATTGGTTGATGCCTTCTTCTATTCTTTTTTGATTGATGACTTGTGCCTTTCCTCAATAGAGGCACGCTTCTCTTTTCCTTCTTTGGAAGAATTTTGTTGCTAAGATAGCTCTTGAAGACCTTTATTTAATTGAGCTATTCTCTTGCAGATGGTCTTCAGCATGTTTCTTTGTTTAGGAGGGTATGGCAGCTTTGTTTCTTTAGGCACTTTTGGAATTTTCGTTTCAAAAGAAATATTCTTACCCTTGTTGAGAAGATCATCATCATGTACATCAGAATCATCCAAGTCATCCCACTCATCAAATTTAACTTCTGAATTCACTTGATTAATCTTTTCTAATTCAGAAGACTCAATTTCATTCACCTCAGATTTATTATCAATGTTTGGTTGATTAGAGCTAGTTCCTATATTGGTGCTTGGCACAAAATGATTTGACAAATTATTTGTCATTGATTCAGGCAAAGGAACATAGTTATTGTTAACAGGAGGTGCTACAACATTATAACCCAACCCAGAGTTGTTCTTTGATTCAATATGAGAATTTAGTAATTTCTCATATTGCTGAGATAAGAGCTGAAACTTCTGATGTTTCACTTTAGTTGATGCATGATCAGCCATGGATTTATTTAAGGAAGTGGTTAGATGCTCAACTTGTGCTTTCAAATTGTAATTTTCAAAATAATTTTGTCTAAATCCTTTTGTAAAGAGTTAATTTTAATTTGATGCGGACGAGGTTACATTTTAATAACTTTTAGAAAAAATTCCACGACGCAATGGGGACGAGGTTACATATTAGCACGGCTTATCATCCCCAAACGTATGGTCTGTCAGAAAGGACCATTGAGACATTGGAAGATATGCTTTGGGCATGTGCCATTGATTTGAGAGGAAGTTGAGATGACCACTTACCGTTAGCGGAGTTCTCATATAACAATAGTGCAACATCGATATAAGTCACTTAACACTTTGTTTTCTCTCAAACTCACCTAGAACAATCACTCGGGTAAAGATAGAATCCGTAAGAGTTGATCACAATATTGAAAGTAATAAAGAACGCAAGAGGTAATTTTTAAGGTACTTTTATATATTGCTTCTCAACTCAATAATACAAGACTCTAACAAGCAGTGTGGAATGAGTTACAAAGAGAACCTATATATAATACTACCTATAGGCGGATATACTTTGATACCAGCTGGATCCTATAGCTAAAGTTTCTACTACAAGATTATAGTTTAAGGTATCTCGGATAAAGTCTTATGTGAGATTGGGTAGTCAGGACATGTCCCTGACCTACCTTTTGTGACCAACTAAAGTTGGTAACATGTACTATCATAAAAAGGTAAACAGTGGAATAGAGTATGGTGAAGTGCATGGCTCTTTGAGAAAGTGCCATACAGCATCAGAGGTCTGCAGCAGAGTGTCATAGACCATACTTGTGTCCACTGGTTGATAGTAGTGTCTTCCGAAGTTAAATGGCTTCGGAAGAGTAAGTACTTCCGAAGCCATTTATACTTCGAAAGAGACTGCTTCTTCCAAGGCTTGGAGACTTCTTCTTATCATCATACTTCGGAAGTAGTATTCAGGTTTTTCTTCTAAGACTTGATCTTTGGAAGCATGCTCTTTACTTCAGAAGTAGAGTTGTGTCTTCGGAAGTAGAGTTGTGTCTTCGGAAGTTTATCTTTCACTTTGTCTTCGGAAGAACTCTACAACCTTCGGAAGTTCCATGCTAATCTTTGGAAGCCCTTGCATGTAGTACCAAAATTGTCTAAGTGAATTGGTTTTGGTTGCACCAGCCGTATTCTTGATCCAACAAAGAGTTATCATGCAAGTATTGGTATTCCCCCTTATGAGATGCTATACGGTAGGAGATGCCGAACACCGGTGTGTTGGGGTGATACTGGTCAGAAAGAATTAGGATGTGTCGAGCTCATTGAGGCTACGACTGAGAAGCTTGAAAAGATCAAAGCCATCATAATGGCAACCAAAGATAGACACAAGTCGTATGCTGATAAACAATGTAAACCAATTGAGTTCTAGGTGGGTGACATGGTTATGTTGAAAGTCTCACCTTGGAAGGGTATCATTCGGTTCAGAAAGCGGGGCAACTTGAGCCTGAGATACATAGGGCCTTTCCGAATCATTTCTCGAGTATGAGAGGTCGCCTGTAGACTAGAGTTACGAGATGAGTTAAGTGGAATTCACCTGACATTCCATGTATCTCATCTGAGAATGTGTTTAGTAGATGAAGATATGATTGTACCACTGGAGGATATTGAGGTAGATGAACGGCTCAATTACGTGGAGCAACCAGTGGTGATCATTGAACGAAAAGAGAAGAGGCTGAGGAATAAAGTGGTTCCTCTTGTGCGTGTATAGTGGAAGCACATAAAGGGATTTGAGTCTACGTGGGAGACTGAAGAAGAGATGAGACAACATTACCCATAATTGTTTGAGGAATTACAGGTTTGTGGGAAGAAACCTATATAAGTGGGGTGAACTTGTAACACCCAATTATTTTTAAAAGTCAAATAAAGAAGAATAAAGTGAAGGAAAAGATAGAAAAGATAGAAAAGATATTTTACCCAAGTTAAGGGGTAAAAAGTGTCAAAAAGGACAAAAGGTTTGAAAAAATGGGTGTAAAAGGTGATGGCCGCCCATCACCTCCGACGCACCTTTTTTCATCCGGATTATTGAAAGAGAGAGTATCAAGGAGCAGCAAACTCTCGGTTTTAGAAACAACAACAAGAAAGAATTCGAATTAAAGGTAAGAATTCATGGTTTTATGATGTTCTTAATGTGACAACCGACCTGAAGGCCATTATTCTAACCCTAATCTACTTGCATCATTACCCGTCTTATGAGTACTATTAATAGAAACAATCTAACTCTATTAGTGAGTTTCGAATCATCTTTTGCTATTTGTTCCATTTTATGATTTTATGTGATTTTAGTGACTTTTAGTTAATTTAAGTTTTACCTTTTTAAAACTTGGTGTCCGAGGAATGTTAACTAGCCACCCTTGCAAAGCTAAATCTCAAGTGAAATAATTAAAATGTGTGCATACATACACACTTTGTAAATTCTCGGTTCATGCATGCATGGACATGCACAAGACACCACAATACAACATCTACCAAATAGTATTCTGTACTACACTATAAAATACTAACACTAAATAATTATTTTATATTAAAAATTTAAATGATTTTAACCCCCACATTGTGCCAAACTCGGCCGCCCCCCTCCCTCCACACATCTTTCCTCTACACCACCAACACTCTCACCATACGCCTTCCGTGCAAGATTCCCTTTCAATTCTACATCTCCCTCTCTCTCTTCCTCTCGAAATTTCACGAGCTGAACAAACTCCAAAAACGCACTCAAAGCTTATTCTCTCTAGAGTTCCAGCCTTGTTCATCGAAGAACAAGGCATACGCATTCTCGGCCAACCTAAAACCGCAAGAAGGTGGCCATATTCGTGAGATTTGGAGGCTAAACCTTGGTGAATTCGACTCCTCCAACCGTTTCCTAGAGCTTTCAGATCGTTGAGTCCTTCAAACAACCCCAAATCATGAGCCACACTAAGAATAAGCCACCTCACACTAAAACTAGTCGCAACTTGTGTTATCTTCATTTTTCTCTTAAAAACACCTCCTCTCTTTGTTGTAGCAGAACCCGACACCATCATCTTGTTCTTGAGGATCTTTCAACTTCAGAAAAGGTATCTCACATGTTATATTGGTCATTCTTGAGGTGGAAACCGATTTCCACCATGAAAACCCTCTTTTTGGGTGTTTTGCACCATCTAACTTGTAAATCTTGTAACCCTTGAAAAAAAACTTGTAATCTGATTGCTAATGGTTTATTGGACTCCTAATAACCTGTTTTGAAAGTTACAAAAGGTTTATATAACTCGAACATGTGGTTATTGCACGGGCTACACCTTGAAAACCTTCTTTCTACATGAAATAACACTATTTAAGCACTTGTTTGAAAACCCTCTGTACCAAGGTTCATAACCTGCACATGAACGACTTTGGAACACCTTAATTATCTGATATTAAATTTAAATAAGGTTTTGGAAACGTTTAAACCCATATTATAAGTATTTACACATGTGTTATGGTCGGTTATGGCTTAATCACTAGGTTGATAGTTCATTTTTGTATTGGGTGACCTAGCCGTGAGTTTGGGACATGATTTCAAAATTATTGATGAATATTAAGTATGTAATAAATGGTTAATCTCTGGAAATGAAAGACAAGTTAAGATTAGACCCACTTTAGTCATTTTCGGGACCCGAAACATGGTAAAACAACTTTAAAAATAGTAAAACATGGAATTTAACCATCTTAAAAAGTATTTCAGGCTTAATAATGGTTAATAAAGTGTTCTGGAATCAATGGGTAATGTAAATGGTCAAAAGGATAAATTAAATGGCGTTTTAACTAAAACGGGTATTAACCGGGTGTCGTTTTTGAAAAAAATCCAAGAAAAAGGGTTTAAAGCTAACATTAAAAAAAACTATGACATTTCAGTATGTTAAGTGTTAAAAGACCTAAAGAATTTGAAATATTGGTCAAATAAGCTTTTAAATGGTCAAATTTGGTTAAAAACGTGTTTTAACGGATTAAACGTAAAAATGAGGCTTTCAACTATTAGAGGCAAAAGTTCACAATTAAAGGACTTGATACTTATAAAAATGTCTTTAAGATGTTACTTACTGGTCCAAGACTCAAATTAATGAAAATCCTAAGTTATATGGGAAACCATGAGTTTCCATAAAAAGAAACTTTTTATACAAACCCTCACGGAATCAAAGCCTTATGTGACAACTAAATTTTTGACACACTTCTTTCACGTTAAATAAGTTTAGAGAAGTAGCTTACCACTTAATATATTCATTATTAGGGTGCTAGAGTTGAGACATTCCCGGCACACGAAGAGTTATTTATGGCTTAACACTGAAGGTGAGTTCTAGTGTGAAACGTGCTCTATTATTTATGAACTATAATTGTGTTTTGCTTGGTGATTGTATGTGGGATTTATGGTTACCTGCTGGTACTTATATCATGATCATTAATTCTTTCGTGAATCGCTTTTTTTATATGGACAGATCTATTTGGGGAATCCCCCACACACAGTGGCTTCCGTTCCAGGAAGGGTACCCCACTGGGATCATGAGGGGTCCTTTTTGGCATTTGATAGGCTTTGTTAAGAAACTATGGTGAACCATCCAGGCAAGTATGGTACACTGGTTTGGGGCTCAGTTCTTCCTTTGGGAATATCCGGTTAAACACAACTTTAGAAGAGGCCAATCAGGACTGAGTGCAGGGTTGATTATGATTCTCCCACGACGTTGAAACTATGATTCATTCCTTTTTTATCAAATAAGGATTTGTTAAGTCCGTTTTCTTTTTAAACTTTAAGCACTTGAATTCACCAACTTTTTAGTTCACACAAATTTCTTTTTGAGCATGTTCCAGGTAATTTATGAAGAGATCCTAGCTGTTGTGAAGACCTAGACTTATCCCCGCGACCATGGCATTGGCTTATTTTAATTAATGAACAATTTGAACAATTTTACATTTCTGTTGAACAAATACAATTTGTTTTTACGTTGGTTGTATAGCTCATTTGGGGTTGGATTTGTTTCTAGCCCCGATATCTTTTGAAAACTTTTAATGCCATGTGATGTTCTCTCCTTTTGTGCTGTTGTGATGGTTTGTTTCCACTGCCATATGTTGTTTCTAGTGTGTGACGTCCCACCCTACCTGGGCCTGGGGTATGACAGATTCGTATCAGAGCCAAATGTTGTAGAGAAGTTGGGAATACCATAGTAGACCCTAGGCTACAACCTTGATACCTTAGGACTATCCTTGTGGGAAGTGTTGGGATGATCGGGTTGGCTAAATTGATGATTACACTTGATCAACGTAATCATAAATTTACCGGACGTGTAATTTCCATCACGAACCTTTAGGTAATGATTGGAATTTTTTTGATTAACATTGATGATTTTGATACTTATTTTAAAAAGGGCATTTAAATGATTTCTATGATGAACTATGTTATCCAATACTATTTAAAGAGACTATTAATTTGGGTAACATGAACAATGACATTTTGAAATAACATATGCTACTTCCATCACTACTATTACTAGTACTATTATTATAATCATGAGCTATGAGAAACCAATTTACTCATGATGTATTCCTTACAGGACACAACAGCTATGGCTAATCAAGGTAAGGCACCTGCTCACCCTGATAATGAGACTACTGCTATTGGGACCATTAGAAAAGTGAAGCCTTAAACAGAGTATGAGGCGTATCTCCGGAGTTGCGGACACCCACGATGGATACTCGTCATGTCAGATGAGACCGAAGCTTCTGATGACTCTCCCTCCATATCACCTTCCAGGAGCCGGACGCGCTCCCACTCTCCTCACGTAGCTACTTTTACCCACTCACCCATCCCACCTATAGGAATAGAGGTGCACGTGTTATCACCTGTCCACGTAAGAGTGCTAGGCCAGGACCCTCAGTCTCCTTTAGGATGCCACCTCCTCCACCACCTGTTAGGACTCTGATACTGGCACCTTTACTGTTTGACCCACGTGATGGACACATGATACCACCGAGGCATAGCATGTATAACGATCCTAGCGTACTGGCTGGTGATAGGTACTCCCAGTCGAGCCGCCGGGCAAGCGATGTAGGACCCTCTGATGTAACACCGGATGAGATTTTGAAGACCGTTCGTCGTCACGACTTGACTCTTCAGCAGCCACCCGGATCTCCCAGTATGCTCAATTCCAGGCTATGATGGCTACACATGGGGTGCAATGGTTAGAACAGGAGCAGAGAAAAAAGAGCTCAGGATGGTTTGGATGGCTGAAGAAAAAGTGGATGTGAGAGCAGGGGTAGGAAGCAGAATTATCTGTCTTCAAACAGTTGAAGGAAACTATTTCAATTATTATTTGATACTATTTTTATTAGTTTCATGGGGGTGATGGCACCTTCCAACTTGTAAGATCTTGACTCTCATTCAACTTTGCTCGATGATACTACTCTCTCTATTTAACTATGAACTGTTTGTTTGGATGATAGGTTATTGGACTACTTATATTGAATTGCAATATGTTGTGTTGTGCTTTGTAATTGGTTCGTGCCCCTTTCTGATTGATTGTCTAACTGTTATGATATTCTTTGAATTGGACCTTGTAAGAATCACTTAGTGGGTTGTATATGTATATATACACGGCATGATCCCTCTTCCCAAGGCATTATATAATAGGGTATTGAAGCATGAGCTATTCGAAACAAATTTTGAGATGCTAAACGAATCTATTTGTGATACTATCAGAATGCCGACTCGCAGAGGAACATGATTTGGACGGCGAGGAGCCACTAGGGGCCGCCTTGAGGAAGCCAGACAAACTAGAAACCAACCTACCCCACCAGGAACTCCCCAAAGGGAAAATGCTACCGTAGCACAACAACTTGCTAACGCCATTCCGACCATCATCGCCCAGATCAATGCTGATCAGAGTAATACAAATGGTAATGATCGGCCAGGGAACGACGAGGGCCACGACGAGGAAGCTGAGGTGTTAAAGAACGAATGCTCCTATCAGACCTTCATGGCATGTAAGCCCAAGGACTTCTATGGCACCAAGGGTGGTATAGAGACGTACAGAAATATGGCTAACCAAATGAGTTGGATCGAATTCAGGGAACTGATGACCAGCATGTATTGCCCCATCAATCAACTCGAGAAACTAGAGACATAATTCCTAAGTCTAGAAATGAAAGGTCCCAACTACACAGAATATATCAATCGTTTCTTAGCCCTATCTCGAATGGTTGCCCATGTGGTGGCACCCGAATCTAAAGGTGCAGCACAATTCATCTGGGGTCTACACCTAAGAGTTAGGGGAATGGTCCGCTCCTCCCAACATTTAACCCTACAAGTTGCGGTTGACCTTACCAGTAGTTTGACTGATGATTTAGTTAGGGCTGGATGGATTGAACAAGCTAGGGCTAATGAGAAGAGGAAGTCTGTTGGTGAGAAAAGAAAATGGTTTGAAGTAAAGAGAGCGGCTGTAAGTAGTAGCGGGTTAGGTAGGAAGAGTTTTGAAGGTGCGAGGCGCAATGATCAGGGAAGCAAGACTCGGAGATTGTACTCGGGGACAAGCCCATTTTATAACAAGTGTAAGCAACACCATCAAGTGGAATGTAACCCAATGCCCTGTTTCAGATGCAAGAGAACAGGTCATTTAATCAAGGATTGTACTTACGCAACCGAAAACAATGCTATGAATGTGGGGATCCAGGGCATATGAGGAACAAGTGTCCTAAGCTAGCTAGAGACAAGGATGCCAAGGACAACAAGCCAAAGGGAAGAGCATTCGTTATGGACCCAGCTGGAGCTCGAAGGAAACCTAATGTGGTTAACGGTACGTTCCTTGTAAACAACCATCCTACTACTGTTCTGTTCGATACCTGAGCGACTGCTAGTTTTGTCTCTAGTACTTTTAGGTCTTTGATTGACTCAGACATGTGTAGCTTAACCGATTCATTTACTATAGAATTATCTAACGGTAACATTTTAGAAACTAACGAAGTCATCAAGGATTGCTTACTGAACCTAAAAGGAAATACATTTAGGACAAATCTCATGCCCATTAAGTTAGGAGAATTCGATATGGTTGTTGGTATGGACCGGCTAGCTAAGCATCGCTTCGAAATTGTATGTGATGAGTGCCTACTCAAGATACTGTTGAGCGACGAGGAAGTGTTAGTGGTACAAGGCAAGAGGAGTAACACTCTATACCCCATGGTATCCCACTTAAAACCTACCAAGAGCATAGTGAAGGGATGCCTAGCTTTCATAGTCTATATGATGAAGACCCAAGAGGAGAAGAAAATTTTAGATATCCCCATGGTTTATGAATACCCAGAAGACTTACTGGGACTTCCCCCGAATCGACAAGTTGAATTCCAGATAGATTACTGCCTCGTGCTGCACTAGTAGCCAAGGCACCATACCGACTCGCCCCACCTAAGATGAAGGAACTGATGGCGCAAATTCAAGAACTACTTGACAGGGGATTCATATGTCCAAGTGTCTCTCCATGGGGTGCCTCGGTACTGTTTGTGAAAAAGAAAGACAGAACCCTGCGAATGTGCATTGATTACAAAGAAATGAACCAGCTGACCATAATGAACCGTTACCCTCTTCCGAGAATAGATGACCTATTTGATCAACTGCAAGGAGCAAGTTATTTCTCCAAAACAGAATTGAGGTCAGGTTACCAGCAACTAAAGATAAGAGCAGAGGACACACCTAATACGGCCTTCCGAACTAGGTATGGACACTATGAGTATTTAGTCATGCCCTTTGGACTGACTAATGCACCAGCAGCGTTCATGGACCTCATGAACTGCATTTGACGCCTTTATCTCGACAAGTTTGTGATCGTGTTCATCGACAACATACTGATCTACTCCCGTAATAAGGACGAGCACAAGAAGCATCTCAGGCTAATTCTTGAATTACTCAAGAATGAACAACTATATGCCAAATTCTCAAAATGCGAATTTTGGATGCATAAGATTCAATTCTTAGGGCATTTGGTAAATGAGAATGGGATTCAAGTCCACCCTTCCAAGATTGAAGCTATAAAGGATTGGAAGATTCCTCAAACTCCCACATAGATAAGAAATTCTTAGGGCTGGCCGGATACTACCGACGATTTATAAAGGACTTCTCTTGCATAGTGCAACCCTTAACCGCACTAACTAGGAAGAACACAACCTTTGCGTGGGAACGAGAGCAGAATGAGGCGTTTGAAATGGTTAAGGAGAAGTTGTGCAGTGGACCTATCCTTGCCCTTCCAAAAGGAGTAGAAGATTTCGTGGTCTATTGTGGCGCTTCGCGTCAAGGACTAGGATGTGTACTAATGCAACGCAACAAGGTGATTACTTATGCATCTAGACTGCAGAACGATCATGAGAAGAACTATATGACGCATGATCTGGAATTGGGTGCCGTGGTGTATGCTCTCAAAATGTGGAAGCACTACCTCTATGGCACGAAGTGCATTATCTACACTAACCATAGAAGTTTGCAACACATTCTTGACCAAAAGATGCTAAACATGTGTTAGAGAAGATGGGTCGAGTTGCTAAACGACTATGAATACGAAATCCGTTACCATCCCGGTAAGGCCAATGTTGTGGCAGATGCTTTGAGCAGAAAGGTGAGAGAAAAGCCTCTTCATGTACGAGCCTTAAGGATGAGTGTGTATACCAACCTTATCGCAAAACTGAAAGAAGCTCAAACGAAGCATTAAAGGAAGAAAGGTTAAAAGAAGAAGGGTTAACCAGAATGGAAAAGTGATTTGAGACAGGGGACGATGGTACATACAACTACGGAGGGAGAACATGGGTGCCGAAGCATGGAGGGATTCAAGAGGTAATCCTCGACGAAGCCCACATGTCTTGGTACTCGGTTCATCCTGGAAGTGATAAAATGTACAAGGATCTAAAAGCACTTTTCTTATGGCCTAGAATCAAGAAATCAATTGCTATTTATGTTGGGAAATGTCTAACCTATGCCATGGTAAAAGCTAAAAATCAAAAACCGTCAGGAACGTTACAACAACCTGAAATCCCATATTGGAAATGGGAGAACGTCACGATGGATTTTGTTACAAAGTTACCCAAAACGTTTAGAGGCCATGATGCTATTGGGGTGATAGTGGATAGGCTAACGAAGTCAGCTTACTTTTTGGCAATTGAGAAGACTACGACTTGACGAAATTGGCCCAACTAGATGTCGATGAGATAGTAACTAGACACAGAGTGCCTTTGTCGGTCATCTCCGACCGTGATAGCCGTTTCACTTCTAGTTTCTGAAAATCATTCCAGCAGGCTATAGGAACCGTTTCGATCTAAGCACTGCATACCACCCACAAACCGACGGTCAGAGCAAAAGGACCATTCAAACATTGGAGGAAATGTTAAGAGCTTGCGTGATTGACTTTGGTGGAAACTGGGACAACCATCTCCCGTTGGTAGAATTCGCCTATAATAATAGTTACCACGCAACTATCAAGGCAGCTCCGTATGAGGCTCTATACGGTAGGAAATGCCGATCACCATTTAGTTGGAATGAGATTGGTGATAGCCAAGTAATGGGACCCGACATCATGTTGGAGACCACCGACAAGATTTTTAAAATTAAGGAACGACTAAGTGCAGCGAGAGACTGGCAGAAGAAGTACGCCGATAGGAGGCGGAAACCGTTAGAGTTTCAAGTGGGTGATGGAGTAATGCTAAAGGTAGCAGCACGAAAGGGAACCGTGAGATTCGGAAAGACAGAAAGTTAAGCCCAAGATACATTGGACCATTCAAAATACTGGCAAGAATTGATCCTGTGGCTTACAAATTGAAACTACCTCAAAGGTTGCACTACATACATGACACCTTCCATGTGTCGAACTTGAAGAAGTGCATGGTAGACAAAGCCCTAGAGCTACCGTTGAATGAAGAAGAATTAATGACAAGCTGAACTTCATGGAGGAGTCCATGGATATCATAGACCGCTTGGTCAAGCAACTCAGGCGGAGCCGTATACCCAAGGTCAAGGTTAGATGGAACTCGAAATGAGGACCCGAATTCACTTGGGAACGTGAAGATGATATGAGAAAGAATTATACACACCTCTTCAAACCCACCCGTTCACATTCTAATCAAAGCTAAAATTTCGGGAAAAAAATTCCTAAATAGTGGGAGAATGTGACAACCAAACTCAAGGCCGTTATTCTAACATTAATCTACTTGCATCATTACCCGTCTTATGAGTACTATTAATAGAAACAATCTAACTCTATTAGTGAGTTTGGAATCATCTTTTGCTATTTGTTCCATTTTATGATTTTATGTGATTTTAGTGACTTTTAGTTAATTTAAGTTTTACCTTTTAAAAACTTGGTGTCCCGGGAATGTTAACTAGCCACCCTTGCAAAGCTAAATCTCAAGTGAAACAATTAAAATGCGTGCATACATACACACTTGTAAATTCTCAGTTCATGCATGCATGGACATGCACAAGACACCACAACTAACAACATCTACCAAATAATATTCTATACTACACTACAAAATAATACCACTTAATAATTATTTTAGATTAAAAACTTAATAGATATTAACCCCCACATTGTGCCAAACTCGGCCGCCCCCTCCTTCCACTCATCTCTCCTGTACACTACCAACACTCTCACCATACACCTTCCATGCAATATTCCCTTTCAATTCTACATCTCTCTCTTCCTCTCGAAATTTCACCAGCTGAACACACTCCAAAAACACACACAAAGCTTATTCTCTCTAGAGTTGCAGCCTTGTTCATCCAGAACAAGGCATACACATTCTCGGCCAACCTAAAACCGCAAGAAGGTGGCCATATTTGTGAGCTTTGGAGGCTAAACCTTGGTAGATTCGGCTCCTCCAACCGTGTCCAAGAGCTTTCAGATCGTTGAGTCCTTCAAACAACCCCAAATCATGAGCCACACTAAGAGTAAGCCACCTCACAACCCAAACTAATGGCAACTTGTGTTATCTTCACTTTTCTCTTAAAAACACCTCCTCTCTTTGTTGTAGCAGAAATCTGACACCATCATCTTGTTCTTGTGGAGCTTTCAACTTCACAAAAGGTATCTCACACATTATATTGGTCATTCTTGAGGTGGAAACCGATTTCCACCATGAAAACCCTCTTTTTGGGTGTTTTGCACCATCTAACTTGTAAATCTTGTAACCCTTGAAAAACAAACTTGTAATCTGCTTACTAATGGTTTATTGGACTCCTAATAACCTGTTTTGAAAGTTACAAAATGGTTATATAACTCGAACATGTGGTTATTGCACGGGCTACACCTTGAAAACCTTCTTTCTACATGAAATAACACTATTTAAGCACTTGTTTTGAAAACCCTCTGAAACAAGGTTCATAACCTGCACATGAACGACTTTGGAACACCTTAATAATATGTTATTAAATTTAAATAAGGTTTTGGTAATGTTTAAACGCATGTTATAAGGATTTACACATGTGTTATGGTCGGTTATGGCTTAATCACTAGGTTGATAGTTCATTTTTGTATTGGGTGACCTAGACGTGAGTTGGGACATGATTTCAAAAAATTTTGATGAATATTAATTATGTAATAAATGGTTAATCTCTGGAAATAAAGACATGTTAAGATTAGACCCACTTTAGTCATTTTCGGGACCCGAAACATGGTAAAACAACTTTAAAAATAGTAAAACATGGATTTTAACCATCTTAAAATGTATTCCAGGCTTAATAATGGTTAATAAAGTGATATGGAATCAATAGGTAATGTAAATGGTCAAAAGGATAAATTAAATGGCGTTTTAACTAAAAACAGGTATTAACCGGGTGTCGTTTTTGTGAAAAATCCATGAAAAACGGGTTTAAAGCTAAAATTTATAAAAACTATGACATTTCAGTATGTTAAGTGTTAAAAGACCTAAAGGATTTGAAATATTGGTCAAATAAGCTTTTAAATAGTCAAATTTGGTTAAAAACGCGTTTTAACGGATTAAACGTAAAAATGAGGCTTTCAACTATTAGAGGCAAAAGTTCACAATTAAAGGACTTGATACATATAAAAATGTCCTTAAGATGTTACTTACTGGTCCAGGACTCAAATTAATGAACATCCTTAGTTAACCGTTACAACTCTCCGGTTCCACCGCAACCAGGAACGTTAAACGCAGAGGTTTTAAACCGGATCCATATTCTGAAAATTTGGGACACTTACTCAATAATAAGTCTATTTTTTCTCTAAGAACCTGATTTTTGGTCTTAATTGTCATAAAGAGTAAGAAACCAAACTTGAGGGTAGAAACTGTCAATTTTGATAATTGAGGGCCTAAACTGTAAAATTTTACCAAACTTTATAACCGACTGTTATAAGACTAATAATCACTTGAACAACATATTTACCCTATATCCTTAACTTAATGATGTAAAATCCTAAGTTATATGGGAAACCATGACTTTCCATAAAAGGAAACTTTTTATACAAACCCTCACGGAATCAAAGCCTTATCCGATAACTAAATTTTTGACACACTTGTTTCACCTTAAATAAGTTTAGAGCAGTAGCTTACCACTTAATATATTCATTATTAGGGTGCTAGAGTTGAGACATTCCCGACACACGAAGAGTTATTTTTGGCTTAACACCGAAGGTGAGTTGTAGTGTTCCCCTTTTAACTACTGCTTTAGGGTGAAACATGCTCCGTTATTTATGAACAATAATTGTGCTTTGCTTGGTGATTGTATGTGGGATTTATGGTTACCTGCTGGTACTTATATCATGATCATTAATTCTTTCGTGAACCGCTTGTTTTATATTGATAGATCTATTCGGGTAAGGAGAATTAAAGACAATGGTTGGGGCTTGAATGGTTAAGGTTTCCTAGTGCCTAACTCAGTTTTATGCAACAAATACTAATTAAGGTCTTGAAATGTATACCCAAAACAAGTTCTAATCACACGTATCATATGGAACCCTCAATTAAATCCAGAATGAAAGTAGAATTGCAACTTCCAAAAGTTTGTTTAAAGCTCAAAAATAAACTCACATACGGATGGAATTGGGTAAAAGTGTTTCATTTTACATGATTAAATATTTTACTAGATTATTGCTTTTAAGGATATCACAAAAAACATTTTCAATTTTTATTTGGACTTCATGGATTTACTTCTTATTACCTGAAAACGTATATTTATAATTTCGTTTATCAAAAATTATATTAAATTTTTGGTTTCTTGTCACAAAAATTATTTGATGAGTGATCTTTTCTTAAAAATTTTAATTTGGACCTCTTTAGCAAAGTCAAATGCATTACTCCCATCCCCACACTTAAAATTCACATTGTCCTCAATGTGATTAAAATATTCATGATGGAGAAAAGGTAACGAAATAGCTCCCCTAAAAATGATTAATTTTTCACTTGTGTTTGGCTGCCCTCACGTTGTTAGAATCCTCAGTATCACCTGAAATGTCACCAATTTATTAAAAGCATTAAAATCCTAAGCACACAAAATAAAAACAAAATGACATAAATTAAAAGATAGATTGGCACAAAACAACTGTGTCGGGGCCCCGAAAATGATACGGTTTTCAAGGGCTTTGTGGTGGGATATCTCCCCACTCGTGGTACATTTGGTTTCTGATGTACGTGACATCTCTGCTCAAGTCATCGACTCGGGAATTCAGATTTTCGACTCGATTGAAGGCTCGTTGGGCATATTCAAATGATCGCCTTGCATGGGTTTTGGTGGTTTGGATTGACTCATAAAGGTCTAACATGGTTGGAAATTCCCTTGTTCGTGAACTTGAAGATCCAGCTCTGGCTCCTTCCGGCTGTATCGGCATGTCGAGGTCCATGAGAAATTCTTCGGGATCCGCCGGATCCCAGATTTGTCCCTTCTTATCCATGAATCTCGGCTGCCCATTTGGTAAACTTGTCACCATGTACATACTTATACAGATGCTCAAGTTCAACAGTCCTGGCATCACTCCTTCGGTTCCTTAAGTGTTATAACCATAGCTTTCATACAGGTTCAAAATCCAGCTTCCTCCAAACATGGGTGTTGGAGCACCTGCAATCGCGTTCTAGGCAAAAAGATTACAAAACAAATACCCAATATTACATGGCAACTGATTAGCCATACAATATAAAATAAACAAGTCCCTCAAATTAACAACTCCCTCGCTTTGACCACGAGTTGTTATGGAATGGTTGAGTAACCAATGAATATATCGCAGCAGCGGGTCTCGTATCTGACTGCTTTTTGTTTTGCTCGAGTTGAACCATCCGGTTCCAATCCGCTCCCAAAATGCATTCCTCATTGCACCATTTTCCGCGTCTCTACTTTCCTCGTCCGGGAAGGTATGATATGCCGGCATTCCAGATATAGCCTCCTCCTCAATTTCTTATTCCGTGTATATTCCAAGATAGACACCGAACAAGGCAATGGATGTCTTATGCCAATTCCCAGCTAGTCTGAATGAAACTACATTTTCATCCCAAGGATCAGTGTCTTTCATGCTAAATTTAAAAGATGCTAAAAATTCAAGAGTCATTTCATAAACAGAAGGTCAATTTTATGAAAATAGACGTTTCCACCGGACACTTAATAAATTATTGTATCTTTCAAGTTGCCCGACTGCCGCTAGTGTTTCTTCATCTGCTTGTAAGTGGGATCTTTCGACCCTTTGTAGCAATCTTTGAAGTCTATCATGACACCCGATCTCGCGGCTCCCTCCAAAATGTAAGTAGGGATGCTCCATGATCCTGAAATTTAAAAATAAATTAATCTATACAAAACAAATTTCTTAAGCAGTCTCATCATGTTAGTGAAAATCATATGTTCTCAAGACATAACACCATAATGATTCAATTCATGTTCAAAAATAGTTAAGAATTTCTCATCCAGGAAAAAAAATTTTTTGAACATGGGGGTGCGCTTTATACAACGTGGGGGTGCGGTTAACATGTTTGGGCATGAAATCTTGACTCGAGCAATGGTGGTTTTGTTTGTAAATCGTTGATTAAGCATGGGTTTAACATTTTCTTGCTTCAAAAATCAAAGATCATACGTTGAACATTTTAATCATATGTTAATAATTCAAGATACTAAAAATATATATTGTTTTACATCACTTGAGAATTGTTGTAACTTGAACATGATTAACAAAGGTTTCACCACGAGTTATGAAGATAGTCATGTTAATAATAAAAGAAAACAACTAACTAACCAACTAAACATGCTAATATCTAACTAAACACACTAATTAACACTAATCTACTACAAGAATAAACATGAACAAGTAGGTTAAAAGCATTCAAAATTCCATAACACGTTTAAGAACAAGTGTTTACACATAATTGCTAGGATTTCGGTTGTTTAGAGACCTAATCACCTAACTACATGTAAATGACTTTCATAATCAATGGAATTAGTATGCTAACCTCTTGGCTAAATACTCTTGCAAGAACACTTGAACAAATGAAAGAAAAATGGAAAAGAAGATAGAACTGAAAGTGGATACTACTTTGCAGGCACATTAGCTTGGTTTTTATCATGCAACATTGAATAGAAAAGAACAAAAGGCTGAAAATTGGCAGGTGGTGTCAATTCTTGTCGAACACGGGGGCGTGCCCCTTAGAACACGGGGGCGTGTTCATGTAAAACGTTCGGTTTCAGTCTTTTGTTGTTCCGTTTTTCAGTTTCGTGCGTTGTGTAATTTTCCCGGTTAAGTTTTATCACTTCCAAATCATCATAAAAAGATACGAAAATAGTCTTATAGTTAAATAAAACAAGCCAAATTGAAAATTACATTCCCTAGAATCCTACAGTTATACCATACGTTTAAAGCCGAGAATCTGAAACAGCAAAACCAGACTCTTTAACGCGCAACAGCGCACTTAACACATCACGGAATGTTTCTAAAAGAAACCTCCACACATTTCATGTGGGAAGTTTGGCATGGGGTAGTGAGAAGTGTGGTTGCTCAATTCCGCGAGCTGCTTGTTAATGGAAATGAGTTCCTCGCTCATCTGCTGAACTTTTTGGATTAGTTCAGCTAAGCGTTGGGAAGCAACGAGTTCATTTCAGTCAGTTGCTTGATTAGTTCATGCATCTTGAAGAAATATTCTTGAGTCGTAGGTTCTCGCGTTTCAGAACGCGGTTTCTTCGCAGGATTCCAGTTTGAGCTTCCGTGACTTGATTCTTTCATTTTTTCAGATGTTTTTAAGCAGAAATGGGTGGGATGAAAGAATGGAACAAGTGTGGTATTTATACACAGGTCGTGGAAAGTGAACACGGGGGCGTGCTTGGCTAGGCACGGCCCCGTGCTTGTCAGAATTCGTCTTAAATTCGACCTGCAATGTTCCAGAGTCGTCAGCGGAGATCGTGGAAAGAATTTGTAAGAGACATGGGGGTGTGCTTGATGGGGCATGACCCCATGCTTATGCTTGTAAAGTCCTAAAAATTTTCTATGAAATGAAAAAAAAATGTATGTACAGGTGCCGCGTTTAAGTTTCGGGTCTTTGACATGACCCTTCCCTACACTTAGTTTTCCTTGGGGTGGAGGTTTAATTCCTCCGAAGAGATCTTGGTTGGTCCATTATTATACGGTTTCAAACGATGACCATTTACTTTGAAACTTAAACCTACGTGGTTGTAAATTTCAATGGCACCATTCAGAAACACGTTTTTGATCGTATAAGGTCCAGACTAACGTGATTGCAGTTTTCCGGGAAATAAACGTAAAATAGAGTTATACAGTAAGACACATTCTCCCACATGAAATTGTTTTGTGCTCTTTAATCGAGCATCATGGAATCTCCTTGTCTTTTCTTTGTAAACCCTAGCGTTTTCGTACGCTTGTTCCCTCAATTCCTCCAATTTGTGAATTTCTAGGAATCGATTCTTTCCTCGAAGGTCTTGGTCCAGGTTTGCTGCTTTAAGTGCCCAAAAGGCCTATGCTCTAGTTCTACAAGTAGATGACACGACTTCCCATAAACTAGTTTAAACGGTGTTATGCCGATGGGAGTCTTATAGGCTGTTCGAAAAGCCCATAATGCATCATCTAACTTGATAGACCAGTCCTTATGATTTTGACCTACAGTTTTCTCAAGGATTCGTTTGATACCTCGGTTAGTGACTTCGGCTTGCCCATTCACTTGGGGATGGTAAGCAGTTGTAAAGCGATGGTGAACTCCATAACATGCCATTGCTCTTTCAAGCTGATTGTTACAGAAATGAGTTCCTCGGTCACTAATCAGAGCTTTGGGGGTACCAAAACGAGAAAATAGTTTCTTAAGGAACTTGACAACATTCCTAGCATTATTAGTAGGGAAGGCTTAAGCTTCAGCCATTTTGAGATGTAATCAACTGCTACCATGATGTAACGATTTCCAAATGACACCGGGAATGGCCCCATGAAATCAATACCCCATATATCAAATATCTCGCATACTTGACATGCATCCCGTGTCGAGATATTGGTTGCTCTTTGACATGCATCATAGGTGCGTACCATGTTATGAGCATCTTTGAAAATTGTGGGCCAGTACAATCCAGAGTCGAATATTTTCTTGGCTGTTAAGGTTGCTCCATGGTGTCCTCCTGTGGGTCCTTCATGACAGTGCCTTCGAATTTGTTCTGCTTCACTTCCGTATACGCATCTTCGAATGAGTTGGTCTGCACCGATTCTGAATAGATACGGATCCTCCCAATAGTAATGTTTGATATGAGTAAAGAATTTCTTCTTTTGCTCATAAGTCATTCTTTTGAGAAGGATTCCGCTTTCTAAGTAATTCGCAAAATCGGCGAACCAAGGGTGTTGATTGATTGAGGATTGAATGTGCATAAGAAATTCATGAGGAAAATTGTCATTTATTTTGGCTCCCTCAGTTTGTGAAGGACTTGAATCCTCAAGACGCGAAAGATGATCAACCGCTAGATTTTCCGCTCCTTTCTTATCACGAATTTCGATATCAAATTCTTGAAGCAGAAGAATCCAACGGATCAATCTCGGCTTTGCATCTTGTTTGTTGAACAAATAACGAAGGGCGCATGATCGGTGTAAACAATTGTCTTTGAAAGGATGAGATACGAGCGGAATTTATCGAACGCAAAAACTACCGCAAGAAGTTCTTTTTCGGTTGTAGTGTAGTTTTCTTGTGCATTGTTTAGGGTTTGCTCGCATAATGAATTGGGTGAAATTGCTTGTCTTTCCTCTGTCCTAATAGAGCTCCCACCGCGAAATCGCTTGCATCGCACATGAGCTCAAATGGTAGTGTCCAATCTGGGGAAGCCATGATTGGAGCAGTTACCAATCTCTCCTTAAGCAATTTGAATGCACTAATGCATTCATCAGAAAATATGAATTTCATGTCTTTCTCTAGGAGTTAAGTCATTGGTGAGCGATTTTTGAGAAACCTTTAATGAAACGACGGTAGAATCCTGCATGTCCTAGGAATGTTCTGATGTCTTTCACAGTTGTGGGATGCGGAAGTTTAGAAATAGTGTTGACTTTGGCTTGATCGACTTCAAGCCCCGCTCAAGAGATTTTGTGTCCTAACACTACTCCTTCCGTAACCATGAAGTGGCACTTTTCCCAATTTAAAACAAGGTTATAGTCTTCACATCTAACCAGTATCTTTTCCAGGTTTTCAAGACATTATTCAAATGAGTTTCCAAAGATGGAGAAATCATCCATGAAAACTTCCATTGAGTGTTCAATCTTGTCATGAAAATTTGCTACCATCCATCTTTGAAATGTAGCGGAGCATTAGACAAGCCAAAGGGCATTCGCCGATAAGCAAATGTGCCATATGGACAGGTGAATGATGTCTTTTCTTGATCTTCGGGGGCAATAGGAATTTGAAAATAACCCGAGAAAACATCTAGAAAACAATAGAACATTTTTCCAGACAATCTCTCAAGCATTTGGTCGATGAAAGGAAGAGGGAAGTGATCTTTCCTTGTGGCGTCATTGAGTTTGCGATAGTCTATGCAAACTCTCCATCATGTAACCGTACGAGTGAGCTCATTATTCTCGTTAGTTACAATAGTCATTCCTCCTTTCTTTGGAACAACTTGGACGGGACTGACCCAAGGCGAATCAGAAATAGGGAAAATCAAACCGGCATCTAACATTTTGATTACTTCTTTCTTCACCACCTCTTGCATGCTCGGGTTTAAACGTCTTTGAGGTTGAATGACGTATTTGAAGTTCTCCTCCATCAATATTTTATGAGTGCAAAAGGATGGATTGATTCCCTTGATGTCCATGATTTTCCATGCAATTGCTCGTTTGTGTGCCTTAAGCACATTGAGCAACTTGTTCTTCTCATCAATTGATAAAGCGGATGAGATTATGACAAGAAGTTGAGATGTGCATTCAAGAAAAGTGTATTCGAGATGAGATGGAAGCTCTTTGAGCTCTAAGACTGGAGGGTCTTCGATAGAAGGTTTGGCTTTTGGTTCTAAGTCTTGCTAAATGATCTCAAATGCTTCTTGATGAAATGATTTTTCGTCAACTTCAAGTTTTGGAATGAGTTGGTTCTCACAGATGGGTTCGGTGATCGTGACTTCTATTAATTGAGCATTACAAGCTTCATTTTGAAGGGTTCCTTCAAATGACAACTTATGATTGAATCGCAAGCATCAACGTAATAAAGTGAGTCATCATGATGTTGAGGGTGTTTCATGGATTGGCCTATATCGAAAGTAACTTCCTCCTCGTCTACTTTAAGCGTGAGTTTGCCTGTACAAACATCAATGAGGGCTCGAGCAGTCGCTAAGAAAGGTCAACCTAGGATAAGAGGGACATTTTTGTCCTCATCCATGTCTAGGATCACAAAATCAACGGGAAATATGAATTTGTCAACTTTAACTAAGAGATTTTCAATGATGCCCCTCGGATATTTAACAGAACGGTCAGCTAACTGGATGCTCTTACGGGTAGGTCTAGGCTCACCTAAGTTTAACTTTTCAAAAACCGCATAAGGCATAAGGTTAATGCTAGCACCTAAATCAGCTAACACATTACTGACAGAAAGACTTCCTATTAGGCAAGGTATGGTGACACTTCCTGGATCAGTCATCTTTTGAGGTAGTTTGTTTTGAAGAACTGCAGAGCATTCCTCATTCAAAACTATGTGTGATAACTCTTCCAGCTTCTTTTTGTTTGACAAGAAACCTTTTAGAAACTTAGCGTAGTTTGGCATTTGTGCTAAGGCCTCCACCAAAGGCAGATTGATGTGGAGTTGCTTGAACAACCCAAGGAATTTGCCATATTGTGCCTCCATTCTTTGTTGTCTCAAACGACCTGGATATGGAGGTGGTGGAACATAAGGTGGTGGTGGAACGTATTTCTTTGTTGGTTCTTCAATAACAACGGGTTGCTTTTGCTTATCACTCGCATTGCTTGGAGTTTCATTTCTACTTCTTCAAGGATGGGTTGTAATGCGGGTGCATCACCTTGATTGGTTTTGCCACTCCTGGTGGTGATGGCTTTGACATGAGCATTAGGGTTTGTCACAGTGTTGCTGGGGAAAGCTCCTTGAGGTCTTTGAGAGAGTTGTTGTGTTATTGACCTACTTGGTGCTCTATGGTCTGTAATGATGCTTTGTTGCTTTTGATATCAGCTTTGTTTCTTTGGAACGTCTCCTCATTTCTTTGATTAGATTTCCGGATGTACTCATCTGTGGCTTGTGTGGTTAACAACAATTGACGTAATACGTCTTCCATTGATGATGCTCCACGGTCTTGGTTACTACTGCTTGGACCTTGGTATGGTGGTTTCTGTTGTTGGTAAGGTGCCTTTGGTTGAATCCAGTTGATTGTTGGTTACTCCCAGCATCTCTATAATTCGAGTTGTTTCTCCAATGTGAATTGTATGAGCTGTTTGGGCGTCCTACGTAGTCAACATCTTCAACCATCATAACGCCTTGTGGGCACTCATTGGTCTTGTGTGAATTTCCACATATGTTGCATCGTGTTGGAGTTTTCTTTAGCTCTCTTTGCAATTGTTCAATTTTTTGGTTAGAGCTTCTAATTGGGCTGCAATTAGGGTTTCAGAGTCTACTTGATGAATACCTTTAGAACTGGTTTGGTTCTTAAGGATGGTAATCAAAGCTCTTCTTAGCTGCACTTTCGAAGGCTTGATATGCTTCTGTTGGTGTGACACTTCCAAAATCTCCTCCCGCACTTTGGTCTACTGCTTGCTTGTGGGCTCCGCTAATCGCATCATAAAAGGTTTGACACTGCAGGCACAGATCAAGTCCGTGATGCGGGCATCTCCAAAGGAGACCTTTATATCTCTCCCATGCTGCGTGTAATGATTCATCGTCGTCTTGACGGAAACTTGTGATGCTGCTTCTTAGTTTGGCAGTACGATCGGGTGGAAAGTATTTCAGATGGAATTGTTCAGCCATTCCTGCCCATGTGGTGATGGAACCAGGCGGGAGTGAATCAAGCCAATCGATGGCTAGGCCTCAAAGTGAAAATGGAAAAAGTCTTAGTCGAATGGCCTCGTCTGAACAGTTACTGATTTTGAAGGTTGCAGAGATACGAAGGAATCGTGAGATATGAGCATTAGGGTATTCGTCTTGTAACCCATGGAACTGAACAGAGTTTTCCACTAGTTGGATGATACTAGACTTAATCTTGAAATTGTTGGCCGCTATCGCTCGTTGGACAACACTAGACTCATAACCATCTATTGACGTGTGGCATAGTGTGTCATCTTCATTTCCTCGTCTTGGTTAGCCATGTCTTCTTCGGATGGTGTATCTTCCAAAATTGTAACACCCGAATATTTATTATTTTGAAGCCGGTGAAGAAAGAAAAGAAAATAAAGTCCAAAAGTCGAGGGACCAAACTCACCACGAAAGAAAGTCGGGTGAGGGGAAGTATATAAGGGAGAGGGAAGCCCTTACCCTCTCCCCCACACTCACAAATCAGCCAAAGAAAGGGGAGAAGAGAGAAAGAATAGAAAAAGAGGAAAAGTGCCGGTTCGGGTTGGTTCGGGTCGCCAAAATCATCGTGAAGCAAGCCAAATCGAAGCCCTTAACGTTGTGCTCGTTTTGTGAGTTCTAGAACCCCTCTTTTACTTGTTTTCAAACGATTTTGGGGCTGGAAAACATTTGAAATCGGGTTTTTGAGTGTGTGTATGTTGACCCGTTTGTCTATGTGTATGTATGATGCGTTTGTGGCTTGATTGTGAGCTTGTGTGTGCTTGAATGGTGTTATGGTATGCATTCCTAAGGTTTAGGAGGGTCGATTTAGGCTTAAAATGGGTTTAGATGAGTTTGGAGGCCGAAAACCCTAAGCTGCAGTCGGGATGAACTGCATTCTGCATCAGTTAGGGCTAGGCGACCGACTGGAGGCTGAATGAAGGCCATACGGCCAATTAGGGTGCGATTGGGGTCCATTCGCATGATTGAATGTCCATTCGCACCATTGAAGGGCAAGTCGCATGGGGGTCATGCGACTGAAGGTCCAGTCGCATAAGTGCTCATCCGTATTAATCCCATTCGCATGAGGTCCTTCCGCATTGTCCATTCGCACGAGTGGATGTTTATTCGCCTAAATGTTCATCCGCTTGAGTTCAATCGCATGATGTTCAGTCACATGGAGGCCATGCGACTGAAGGGTGTCCATACGCCCGAATAGGGCTGTTGTACCTGAGGAAGGTATAGATTGACTTCTGACTTTCGGGGGTAAGTGCATATGTAAGTTCTGACGTAAAGGTTTCCCGTAAGAGCATGTAAGATAGCACATATGGCCTTAGCAGCATGTAGGGCATAGAGATGATGATGTTGCATGTTATGTATGTATGATGTTGCCCTGTATGATATGATGTGAATGCATGTTAATGTTCCTTATATGATGTATAATATCTTTCCTATGGCTTTACTTATTATGAGGAATGAATGAAGTATTATGTAACGTAAAGTGAAAGATAATAAAAGAGGAACATGATGATGAATGCATGCATTAATGAACGAATGAAACGTCTTGCACGCATCGGATAACGGGTCCTTCTTTGTGATTGACCCTTAATGTAGAACCTCTACCGCTCACCCCTAGTACTGTGGCATACGTTTAGCTGTTCATTTATTGACTTCGGCCCAGTAGCTAAGACTGATGGTTACTCCTAGTACCGTGGCATACGTTTAGTTGTTCATTTATTGACTTCGGCCCGGTAGCTATGACTAACCCGGGTGTAGCACATGGTATTGGTACGGATGATGTCCAATGCGCAAGTAAAGTCATAAATAACGAATGAACGAACGAATGAATGAAGAAGATAATAATGATATTATCTATGTGTACGTACGATGTGTGATCATGTAAAAGTAACGAATGGTTTTATATGAAAGTAAAGTATGTTTTGTAATAAAACTAGAACTCACTGAGTAACGCTGACTTTTTATATGTTTTTTTTTGAGTTGGCAGGTAATGTTTGCTGAGGATGGCACACGTGAAGCTACTCAGCTCTTTTGGGATGGCATTCTTTTCATTAATGTTTTTGCATTGTAATGCGAACAAGCTATTTTGTAATGAATGTTGTATTAACTTGCAAAAGCTTTTACATGGAAATGAAAGATTGTTTTAGTTTTCCGCTGCGATTTATGAAATACAAATGCAATTATACGTTTTATGTGCGATGAGAACCCAGCTGTAAGCGTCCCGGGAACGGGGCCTTACAAGTTGGTATCAGAGCCAAAGTTTAAGTGAAATGGGTAAATTTTCAAAATAAACCTAATCTTAAACTGAGAATGGGACGAAAAAGGAAATGGAATGCCCATCTGAGTAGCTACGTGCCATCAGGTATTTTCATAAAGTTAACCGGTTTTATGTGCGCATGGTATGTGTTATGTGTTGTATGTAGATTTAAATACTGATGTAGTCAGGACAGGTAATACTTGGGGTATGAAGAGTAAAGTAAGTGGCTAATCACAACTGGCCACTGTAATTAGGGACTTACTATACTTGACATAAACTGAGTTGTTCCCTTGAATGACCGTGTTGGTGTTTGAATCTTTCAGTGTGCGTGTGATGGTTGAGGTAGATCTTCGAAAGCTTCTAGGGGTGGAGGTCACGGTGCTGAACTGCGACCCAAGAGAGGGAGACCCAGAGTTGAGAGGGTGGTTCATGAAGAACCAGAGACCCCCATCCGGAGGGTGGCGACAAAAGCGCCAATCTGAGAGCCTCAGTAAAGGAGGCTGTTGTAGAAGAAGTCCATCAGGTCATGCAGACAATCTTATCGTCTGTGGTGACTGAGGTTATTAAGGCTGTACGAGAAGGGGAAAGAAAAGAAAAAAACAGATACTCTGGAGAACGGGAACACCCAGAGCCTGAAACGGTCCTGTCTGATGATGAAGAGGAAGAAGAAGAGCCTTTGCCAGAGGCAGTGTGAGGATGTAACTACGGGGCATTTATGAGATGCAATCCCCCTACTTTTGACGGTAATGGCAATGTTACCGCTGCTCACCGATGGGTAAGAGAGATGGAGGCCGTTCTTGACATCAGTGAGTGTCAGAAGATCAGAAGGTGAAGTTTGCCACTCATTCATTTGTGGAGTCGGCACTATGTTGGTGGGACAACATTGTCCAAGCAGAGGGTAATCGGGCAATCGGGAGAATGAAATGGCCTGAGTTGAAGAAGATGGTGATTGAGGAGTTCTGTCCTCACAAGGAAATGGATAGGTTGGAAAGGGAGTTTCTGTAGTTCGAGGCTGGAACCATGACACACCAGCAGTATACCACCAAGTTTATGAAATGGCACGACTCGTGCCTCATCAGGTGACGCCTCTGTCTCGGAAAATCAAGAGGTACATTCAGGGTTTACCGGTGGATGTTCGTCGGCATATGATCGCTGCCCGACCAAGCACGTTTAGGTCGGCGGTTGATTTGGCAGGGAGGCTGTATGACGAGCGGGAGGTGGTGGTGACTGAAGCGAGTAAGAAGGGTGGTGGTGATCGGAACTGGAATGGGAGGAGGTTTGCTCGAGGTGATGCCTCGACGGGTAATAAAAAGGCGCGGGTGGATGACCGTCGCGTGGCCACATCGGGAGTGGGATCAAGGAGGTGTGGTAAGTGTGGAAAAGAGCATGCGGGAGAATGTAGGCTGGGTTTGAACGTGTGCTTCAAGTGCGGGAAGACAGGGCATATGGCGAAGGATTGCCTGTCGGGCAAATGTTTTAACTGTGGGGAAACTGGTCATATCAGCAGAGATTGTAAGAAGCCGAGGACTGAGGGTTCAGGAGTGAGGAAGACGGGAAGTGAAGGATCGAGGGCGAGCGCCAGGGCATTCACTATGACACAGGAGGAAGCTAGGACAGACCCTGATGTCGTGTCCGGTACGTTTCTTGTGAACCAAACTTTAGCTTCTGTGCTATTTGTTTTTGGAGCTAGTAGGAGTTTTATTTCTGCTACTTTCTGTGCTAAGCTGCCTGTTAGTAGTAGGCGTGTTGATGCGCCCTTTGATGTAGAAACTGTCGTAGGTAAGTCTACCAGGATTTCGGAGATGATAGAAAACTGTGAGGTGGAGTTAGAAGGTCACAAGTTTCCTGTTAGATCGTTCGTGATGACCTTGGGTGGTTTTGATTTGGTTCTTGGGATGGATGGGTTGGCGGACTTCGAGGCGAACATTGTGTGTCGCAAGAAGATGATTCGGTTGACAGCGCCTGATGGAAGTTTGGTAACGGTTTATGGTGATCGGGTTACTACGATCCCGAAGGTGATCTCGATGGCGGTGGCGGGAAAGTGTATGAGGCGTGGATGTAGCGCCTACTTGGCTTATGTAAAGGATGTAGATGCCTAACACCTGTGTGACTTTCCAGACGTATTCCCAGAAGATTTACCAGGGGTACCACCTCACAGAGAAATTGAATTTCAGATTGATCTGATACCGGGTGCCCAACCCGTTGCCAAGGCACCATATCGGTTAGCTCCGACGGAGATGAAAGAGTTGATGGAACAGTTGCAAGAGTTGCTTGATAAGGGGTTCATTAGACCGAGTATCTCTCCTTGGGGTGCTCCGGTCCTGTTTGTAAAGAAGAAGGATGGTAGTATGAGGATGTGCATTGACTACCGAGAGCTAAATAAATTGATGGTGAATAACCGCTACCCCTTACCGAGGATAGATGATTTGTTCGATCAACTTCAGGGTGACAGTTGGTTTTCAAGAATAGATCTTCGGTCTGGCTATCATCAGTTGAAGGTAAAGGAACAACATATCCCTAAAACAGCTTTCCGCACGCGCTATGGTCATTACGAGTTTCGTGTCATGTCCTTTGGTTTGACCAACACGCCAGCTGCTTTTATGGATGTGATGAACCGTGTGTGTCGGCCTATGTTGGATAAATCAATGATTGTGTTTATTGATGATATCCTGATTTATTCGAAGAGCGAGATTGAGCATGCCGGTCACATTCGAGAGGTTCTAGAGACGTTGAGAAGGGAGAAATTGTATGCTAAATTCTCCAAGTGTGCATTTTGGTTGCGCGAAGTTCAGTTTTTGGGTCATGTGGTGAATCCTGATGGATTATGGTGGACCCGGCGAAGGTGGAGGCGGTTATGCAATGGAGGTCACTAAAGACGCCATCCGAGATCCGTAGTTTCTTGGGCTTGGCGGGCTACTATAGAAGATTCATCCAAGACTTCTATAAGATGTTCTTCTCCACTAACTAAGTTGACCCGAAAGGATGTGAAATTGTATGGGTCAAGCTCAAGAGAAGGCGTTCGAAGAGCTGAAGGCAAGACTGACTCAAGCTCCTGTTCTGTCATTACCTGATGGAAGCAAAGATCTGGTGGTTTATTCTGATGCTTCCTACTCAGGGTTAGGGTGTGTGTTAATGCAGTGAGGAAAGGTTATAGCCTATGCATCTCGACAGTTAAAGGTTCATGAGGTCAATTATCCTACTCATGACTTGGAGCTAGCAGTCGTGGTCTTTGCGCTAAAGATTTGGAGGCACTATCTCTACGGGACGAAGTGCACCATATTCACTGACCACAAGAGTCTGAAGTACTTCTTGAGCAAAAAGACCTGAACATGAGGCAGAGGCGATGGTTGGAGCTTATAAAGGATTATGATTGCGAGATCCATTACCATCCAGGCAAGGCTAATAGCTGAAAGGAAAGGCCCGAACCGATTCGGGTGAAAGCTTATCAATTAATCATGACCTCTGATGTGACGAAGCAAGTCAAGGAGTTTCAAGATGAGGCATTAAAAGAAGATCACCTTAACTCGGAAAGAATGAGAGGTCTGGTCACGGAATTGGGTGAAAACACACTCGGTGTTAAGACTCGATTTGGTCGGGTGTGGATTCCTCGTTTTGAGGATCTACGGGTGAAGATCATGGATGAATCTCACAAAACTCGATACTCCATTCATCCTGGTGCCACGAAAATGTACCACGACATGAAGAAAGATTATTGGTGGCCGGGTATGAAGCGTGACATGGTGGAGTATGTGAGTAAGTGCCTTACATGCTTACATGTGAAGGCAGAGCATCAAAAGCCGTATGGGAGGATCCAACCTTTGGATATACCGGAATGGAAGGGGAGCACATCACCATGGACTTCATTACAAAGCTGCCGCGTACCCCGAAGGGGTATGATGCCATATGGGTGATAGTTGATCGTCTGACGAAGAGCGCTAATTTTCTACCGATCCGTGAGACGTTCATCTGAGAGGTTGGTGATTGTTCATCAAGGAAATTGTGGCTTGTCATGGTGTTCGGTGTCTATTGTGTCCGATCGCGACACTCGGTTTACATCTAAATTTTGGAGATGAAATTCCACGATGCTATGGGGACGAGGTACATATTAGCACGGCTTATCATCCCCAAACGATGGTCAGTCAGAAAGAACCATTCAGACACTGGAAGACATGCTCCGCATGTGTGATTGATTTTGGTGGAAGTTGGGATGACCACTTACCGTTAGCCGAATTCTCATACAACAACAGCTATCATGCCAGCATTGGTATGCCACCATATGAGATGTTATACGGTAGGAGATGCAGAAACACCGTTTGTTGGGGTGATATTGTAGAAGGAATTGGGGAGCGTCGAGGTAATCGAGGCTACGACAAGAGAAGCTTGAAAAGATTAAAGCCTTCATGAAGGTAGCCAAAGATAGACAGAAGTCGTATGCCGATAAGGACGTAGGCAATTGAGTTCCAGGTGGTGACCGGGTTATGTTGAAGGTCTCACCTTGGAAGGGTATTATCAGATTCAGAAAGCGGGGCAAGTTGAGCCCAAGATATATAGGCCCTTCTGAATCATTGCTCGAGTAGGGGAGGTGGCCTATAGATTGGATTGCTAGATGAGTTAAGTGGGATTCACCCGACATTCCATGTATCTCATCTGAGAAAGTGTATAGCTGATGAAGACATGATTGTTCCACTGGAGGACATGAAATAGATGAAAGCTCAATTATGTGGAGCAACCAGTGGCAATCATCGATCGTAAAGAAAAGAGGCTGCGAAATAAAGTGGTTCCTCTTGTGCGTGTACAGTGGAAGCACAGGAAGGGATCCGAGTCAACGTGGGAGACTGAGGAAGAAATGAGACAAATTATCCATGTTTGTTCAACGAATAACAGGTTTCAGGGATGAAACCTATTTAAGGGGGGTGGACTTGTAACACCCGATATTTATTATTTTGAAGCCAGTGAAGAAAGAAAAGAAAATAAAGTCCAAAAGTCGAGGGACAAACTCGCCAACGAAAGAAAGTCGGGTGAGGGGAAGTATATAAGGGAGAGGGCAGCCCTTACCTTCTCCCCACACTCACAAATCAGCCAAAGAAAGGGGAGAAGAGAGAGAAAGAAGAGAAAAAGAGGAAAAGTGCCGGTTCGGGTTCGTTCGGGTCGCCAAAATCATCGTGAAGCAAGCCAAATCGAAGCCCTTAACGTTGTGCTCGTTTGTGTGAGTTCTAGAACCCCTCTTTTACTTGTTTTCAAACGATTTTGGGGCTAGAAAACATCTGAAATCGGTTTTTGAGTGTGTGTTGTTGACCCGTTTGTGTATGTGTATGTGTATGTATGATGCGTTTGTGGCTTGATTGTGAGCTTGTGTGTGCTTGAATGGTGTTATGGTATGCATTCCTAAGGTTTAGGAGGGTCGATTTAGGCTTAAAATGGGTTTAGATGAGTTTGGAGGCTGAAAACCCTCGGCTGCAGCCGGGATGAACTGCATTCTACATCAGTTAGGGCTAGGCGACCGACTGTAGGCCGAATGGAGGCCATACGGCCGATTAGGGTGCGATTGGGTCCATTCGCACGATTGAATGTCCATTCGCACGATGAATGTCCATTCGCACGATTGAAGGGCCAGTCGCATGGGGGTCAGGCGACTGAAGCTCCAGTCGCATAAGTGCTCATCCGTATTAATCCCATTCGCATGAGGTCCATCCGCATTGTCCATTCGCACGGGTGGATGTTATTCGCCTAAATGTTCATCCGCTTGAGTTCAATCGGATGATGTTCAGTCGCATGGAGGCCATGCGACTGAAGGGTGTCCATACGCCTGATAGGCCTGTTGTACCTGAGGAAGGTATAGATTGACTTCTGACTTTGGGGAAAGTGCAGATATAAGTCTGACGTAAGGTTTCCGTAAGAGCATGTAAGATAATAGATTGGCCTTAGCAGCATGTAGGCATAGAGATGATGATGTTGCATGTTATGTATGTATGATGTTGCCCTGTATGATGATGTGAATGCATGTTAATGTTCCTTAGTATGATGTATAATATCTTTCCTATGGCTTTACTTATTATGAAGAATGAATGAGTATTATGTAACGTAAAGTGAAAGATGATGAAAGAGGAACATGATGATGAATGCATGCATTAATGAAGAATGAAACGTCTTGCACGCATCGGATAACGGGTCCTTCTTATGATTGACCCTTAATGTAGAACCTCTACCGCTCACCTCTAGTACTGTGGCATACGTTTAGCTGTTCATTTATTGACTTCGGCCCAGTAGCTAAGACTGATGGTTACTCCTAGTACCGTGGCATACGTTTAGCTGTCCTTTATTGACTTCGGCCCGGTAGCTACGACTACCGGGGTGTAGCACATGGTATTGGTACGGATGATGTCCGATGCGCAAGTAAAGTCATAAAGAACGAATGAACGAATGAATGAATGAAGAAGATAATAATGATATTATCTATGTGTTATGTTAATGTTTATAAAGATGAGCTGGCGCGATTCTCGACTATCCTGCTGCCGTAGTGACTTGATCCTGTCAGGCTGATTTTACTGCTTAGATCAAAGCCCTAGTAATGTAGGTAAATCTTTTTGTCCTATTTGACATATGATTTTTGAAAACATAATTTAATGTTAAAAAGATACTTGATCAGGTTCCTTCCTAACATACCATTAATATTAGAAAACCGTAACAATTACTGATGTTTCTGAACTAATAAAAGGGAACCGCAAATAATCAGAAAGTTAAAATGATATGATTTCTAATAACCATTTCTAGTTCATTAGCCATGGATTTATTATGAAGACTGGTTTCGTGAATGAAAGTTAATCATACGGTTTTCAACCTTGTATGACAATTACAATTACAAACCATAAAGTTATAACTTCCCGTTCAAATATAGATGCTACCCATCAATAGTTTTCCCAAGACCACCATAACTTTGACATAATACTTATCACACCATTAGTTCATCACAAATTATATAAGTTTCATCCGATTAGGATGATAAACAGAGTTTAGCTCATGATGAGCTTTAACATAACAACGGATAACAAAGAAGATAGATAAGTGATCATCGGTGAAATGGAACAATCAAACCGATAATCCACAATGGATGACATTTAGGTGATCCCAAGCTTCTTCCAAGGGTTGTATGCACCTCCCAAGCCTCCGAATGACCTTGAAGTCTTGATTCCCGAGATAATTCAGCAGAGTAATTCTCCCACCAAAGCTTGCCAAAAATGGTGAGCTTAGGCTTCTATTTATAGGCTTTTTGGAGTGTTTAAGCACGCCCCTGTGCCTAAAAGACACGGCCCCGTGCTAGTACAATGCTTACGAAAGTTGGTCGGCTCGTACGTGCAGGTTATGTCGGGCATGGCCCCGTGCTAAATGGGGCACGGCCCCGTGTTATTGGTGGGGCACTGCCCCGTGCCTTATGGGGCACGGCCCCGTGTCTACTTTTAGGGGACAATACTTTTTGTCTTGTCAGATGTCCAAGCACAGGGGTGTGTTAATTTAGCATGGGGGTGTGTTTTTGGCAAGGCATGGGGGCGTGCTTAATGAGGCACGGCCCCATGCTTGGAGTCCAAATCTCGGATTGCTTCAATTTCTTGTTAAATATGCTCCTTTTGTCCATCTTGCCCTTTTAAACACCTGAAAACACAATTTAACACTTTTAAGTACATTTTCATCATTTTAAGGAAGATATTAAGGAATAATTGATGTGCTTTTGATAGGATTTTTATGTATAATTTGGAGCACATCAATACTCCTCTACTTCCAAAGCTTACAGAGTCTACAACATTAAGAATCAATATTTGAGGAGTCATCCAATATAGTTGTTAATGAGCACACTCCTTGTGTTAGGGGGAATGGACCTGATCACATCTTTGATTTAGAATTGTTTTAAAACTATTCTAAACCCTCTTGTGAGAATGTTTCAGTTGGAATAGGTGCTTAAAATGATGCTGATGGTGCTGCTAATGATCAACTGTTTGAGCTTCTCCAAGTGCTGCAACACATCAAGCTTCCACTATTCACAGATCCGACAATTTAACTATATCAAGGAATAGTGAAGCTTCAACAAGTGAGTCACCTACTGAGCCTCAAAACTCATCAGGTGATCCACCACAACACCAAGCAGAAGGAGGTAGTATTTGAAGGAACATGCAACTGTTAATACTACTTCACAGCCAACTATTGATGATGTTTCTCATTCATTCAATCAGTCCTCATAGAATGACTTTGAAACAGCAGCTGGATAGACTGTTCTAGTTCCTGAGCAGAATATGTCCAACCTGGATCTATCTCTGTAACTGGAAGTGATTCCTCGTCTTAGGATTCGCAACACTCATCCAACTGAGAACATCATAGGGAATGTCTCCGAGGGTGTGAGAACAAGAGGACAGACTCATCAAGGGAATGTCTGCCTGTACTCATGCTTTCTATCTCAGATGGAACCCAAGAAGGTAGAAGATGCCTTAAAAGATAGTAGTTGGATTGAATCGATGCAAGAGGAGCTGCTTCAATTCATGAGACAGAAGATATGGAACCTATGTCCGCTACCATCTGGTCATGTACTTGTAGGCACCAAATGGGTTTTCAGAAACAAGAGAGATGATAGAGGCTTGATCATCAAGAATAAGGCAATACTTGTGGTTCAAGGATACAATCAAGAGGAAGGAATCGATTATACTGATGTCTTCGCACCAGTTGCAAGACTTGAGGCAGTAAGGATCTTCCTTGCTTATGCTGCATCCAAGGACTTCACAGTATACCAACTTGATGTCAAGTGTGCTTTTCTATACGGGGTTATAGACAGGGAAGTCTATCTGTGTCAACCTCCAGGATTTGAAGATCCACAGCACCCCAACTATGTGTGCAAATGGATAAAGCTCTATATGGGCTGCATCAAGCACCTAGGCTGTGGTATGAGACTCTCTCTCAGTTTCTTCTGAAGAAGGGTTGTACTAGAGGTACCATTGACAAGACTCTCTTTATTAGAAAGTATGGAAAGGACATTTTGCTCATACAAGTCTATGTTGATGATATGATATTTGATTCGTCAAATGACCAAATCTGCAAGGACTTTGAAAGCATTATGAAGAAGAAGTTTGAGATGAGCTCCATGGGAAAAATGGACTTTTTCCTTGGAATTCAGGTAAAACAAATGAAGGAAGGGTTCTTCATTAATTAATCTAAATATGTCTCTGACATCTTAGAAATATTTGAGATGAAGTATTGCAAGCCTACCAAGACACCCATACCCAGAAACCATAATCTTTGTCTTGACCTTGACGGGGATGATACTGATCAACATCAGTATAGGGCAATTATTGGCTCTCTGATGTATCTAACAGCAAGTAGACCTGATATCATGTTTGCTACTTGCATTTGTGCAAGGTATCAGGCTGCTCCTAAGGTGTCTCACCTAGCTGCTGTTAAGAGAATCCTCAGATACCTCAAAGGAGCACCTAAACTAGGTCTTTGGTATTCCAAAAACAAGGATTTCAATCTTTATGGATACTTTGACAATGATTATGGAGGCTGCAATATTGACAAGAAATCCACATCAGGAGTTTGTCAATTTCTTGGTGGAACGATCATCTCATGGCAATGCAAGAAACAATCCTGTGTCTCTACATAAATTGCTCAAGCTAAATACATTGCTGCTGCTAGCTGCTGTGCTCAACTGCTATGGATTCAAAATCAGATGTTAGACTATGGATTCAACTTTATGAGTACTCCTATCCATATTGACAACAACAGTGCTATCTCCATTACTAAAAATCCGGTGAAGCACTCCTAGACTAAGCACATTGACATCAGGTATCAATTCATTAGAGACATTCATGAGAAAAATCGAATCAAGTTAATCAAAGTTGATTCAAATGAACAATATGCTGATCTGTTTACCAAAGCTTTTGATGAACAAAGGTTTAAGTATCTCATAACAGCTATCGGGATGATAAACATTGACTAATCTAATCTCTTTTGAAAACCTTTTTTATATGTAAGTCTTGTGTTAATACAATTTAAGCCCTGTTACAAGAAATTCTCTCTGAAATTTTCTAAGTGTAAATCTTTCCAAAGAAAAATTAACCATCGGAAGATACTCTCATATCTTCTCAAGAAAAATTTCTTAAAGGATAACTTTCTTCTCAGAAAAATTTTTTGGCCTCGGAAGAAGCGATTGATTATACATTAGATCCACTTCCGAAACTTAGAAATTCTCTATTCGGAAGCAACTCTAACCTTCAGAAGCAAAGATTTGGCTTTGGAAGTAAGAATTGCCTTCGGAAGACAAGTTACCTTTGGAAATGTTTTACACTCGGAAGAGAGATTTCACTGTGTAACATAAATTTCTTGGGCCCCACACTGTAAAAAGCAAAGATTTTGTTAATGATGTCGGATTATTTAACTGATTTAAGCCTTACCGCCACTGTCATTTCATCCACTAAACCATCACATCATCTTATCCTTACCCCATTACCGCCTCTCCACAATCTTTTAAATAATCTCGCCTATTCACTTTCACTCTCTTACTTGCAAATTTTACAACCCTAGAAATTTCTCCTGCTCAACTTTACCCAGCTCAAATCATCCCCATTCAACTATCCAAATGGCCTTCAACCCTTAGGACAACCAAGTCGCACTTCTTGATTCAGCAAGAGATGCTGACTTCTCAGATATTGTCTTTTTTCTAACCCAATCTTCCTACTACACCGCTCTGACTGTTAACCCCACCATTTACTCAAACCATATGTTTGAATTTTGGGCAAACGGTCAGGTTGAAACCCTAAACGGGGTTCGTGTCATTTGATCGAGCATGTGTGGCCAGGAGTTAGTCATTTCTGAATAGCTCATCAGGGATCATTTAGAGCTTCATGATGAGGGTGCTCCAAAGCAGACTTGGACGATTCTTATCTTCAAATGGGATATGGTGGAGACGTTAGCAGGTCATCTGTCTACAAATTTAACTTCTTGTACAAATGGAAGTTCCTGCTGCACGTGGTCCTTCACTGCTTGTCGAACAATCTGGGGGATGGTATCAAATCCCATATGAACTTGGGTGCCTTGTTCATGGATGGTAAAAAGTCTCCGCTTCAACTATTCAAGATTTGTGCTGACTAACGTCATGGGAAATCTTCAGAAGGACACATTCTTCATGTATCCAGGTTTCTCCAGCACATAATCAACTGCGAGCTAGACCAGAGCAAGCTTGATTGTGCAGCTGCTCTGTCTGTTCTCAAATGAGGCCGACCATCTTCAAGACTTTGAAGAGAGTGTCCACCAACTTCACACGAAGAGATACTGCACTTTTTCCAGGTATAGTTGAGTCAACGGCTCCTGGTGAGATCCCTATTAACCCCACAAGTGATGAACCCCCACCAACAACTACCCCCACAATGCCAACACTACCTTCTCCACCCATCACCATCACTTATCAGAGACGCCTCAAACGAACCCTTGTTCAATCTACTCTGATTGAACAAGCCCCTCATGTTCAACCTAAAAGGCAAGAGTTGAACAAAGGGCTCCATTTAGCCTGAGGTCCAACCATCCTTCACAATTGACCTCAATATGGGTCCTGAGTCTCCTCAGTCTCAAACCCATAAGCCACAACCCAAGCTGAAAGCCCTTAGGTGAGTCTCTATACTCCCCTGAGCAGCCAAAAACGGACAACCCTATCACAGGCTCAATACCTTTAGATATTGATCAACGTCCTGGGTCATTAGGTTTCACTTCCATATCTTTTACTGACCTTTTAATTAGAACTGATGAAGATATTATGTCTCTTAACGGTAATGAAGTTGATCCACAACACCCTCTCAAGGATCAACAGAGCCCAGAGAGACCTCTTATCTCTAGCCAACATCAGCAAAGCCCTATTGAGGTGAGTCCCACCGATGTGGAGGGGACTCATGTAGATTCAGCTGCCACTACTAGAGGATTCTTAGTGGATCCTCAGGACAATGGTAACATCACTGAGACTAAATCTACGGCAACCATGCCCTTTGATGAATCTGAAAGAGACATCTTCGAGCAGGGGAAACCAGGGTGCCCAGAAACCATATCTGGTGGTGAGGATGAACATACAAGGTATGTTACCTCATCTCCCCATGATTCTTCACAAGAAGATGAGGGAATAATGCAACATACCCTCCAAGAACTACTTTCTAAAGACTCAAATCTTGAATCCAAGGTTAAGACTTTAGAGGATAGGTCTGCCACTTAGCAACTTGAGATTGAAACTCTCAAGGCCACACTAGCTGAGAAACAGATTGAGAGGTTGTTAGGCATGTACCAATTCAGGTCTCCTCACTTCTTCCTCTAGCTCATCAAGCTTTCAGGATGATGCTACCAAAAAGGAGGAAAGTGTTCAGAGACAAAGTCAAAGACAAGAGGAAACCCAAAGTCAAGCTCTCACTTCCTTGAGATCAAAATATCCAGTACAACAAGCTTCAATCTTCCCTGAGCATCCTCCAGTTGTTATTCAAATGGATCAAGGATGCTCCAAGATCTCAATAGGTTCTTAACAAGTTCCTATTGGAATCTATCATAGAACATCCAAGCCCTGATATGTTTGTGATCTACTTCGGAGCTCAAGAGCTTTGGAGGTTAAATGCACCTTCTACCACTTTTGAGGAAGTTGGTCAACCTAAGGTCCAAGGGGAACCTAAGATTAACTTCAAAGGGGAAACAAGGACTGCTGGCCCAGCAACTGAAACTGTTGGGACACATAGTGCATTTTCACAGACTTCCAAAGCACAATTCAAAGCCTCAGAAGAAAAGCTTAAAATTCCGAAGCTGAGATTGCTGCTGCGGAAGGACTATTCTCTTTATCCGATAATCTAATAGTCACAGATGCAATCCTAGAACTCACATCTGAGTTTAATAGAGAGGATTTTCTCACTCAACCTTTAGCTCCAACATCTACATTAACACCAGCTCCCATGTTGGACCAAAAGAACCAATGATCCAAGATCAGAAAACCTCTAAGTCCCACATGATATCGCAACAACTGCTGAAGGTTTCATCAGCAGTTCGACAAGTGCTGAAGACTTCAACAGCTGAAGACTAAAGTGCAGAAGCTCAACAGCTGAAGAACACAAGTGCTGAAGCTGAAGACCAAAGTACTGAAGTACAACAGCTGAAGAGTCTACAAGTGCTGAAGATCAACAACTGGTGTACAAAGTCTGAAGACAAAGACTGAAGACATCAGCTGATGATATCTACTGAAGTCATCAGCTGATGAAACGTCTAAAGTTCAAGTCTGAAGACCAAGTACTGAAGTTTCAATAGTTTGTCACAATAGCTGAAGAGTACTTCTTCAGTAGTTGTGATATCAGTAGTTTTATGTTTTTACTTTCAGTAGTTTGTAAAACGACTGAAGAGCTTGTTCTTCAGTCGTTATAGTATCAGTAGTTTTATGTTTTTCAGTAGTTATAGTAATTGATAACACTTAGTATTTTTGTAAGAAGATGTCAGCTGTTTTGACATCTTCAGTAGTTGTGTTTCAGTTGGAATAATTCTGTTAGATGTCACTATCAAGTGACATCAGCAGACGTCACATCTCTTAATAAGAGGTGTCGACCTAATTGTAAGTGTGACATTCCGTTACCACGAAAGCAAATATTGAATGAAATTTATTTGCAGAATTCTCTCTATCTATAACCGTTTTTGTTCTTCATTGAATATCTTTTCGTTCTTGTGAATTGGCTAATTCATTGTTAGAATTCCGCTGCTATACTCTCTAATCAATCAAACGTAGATCACTAATCCTAACAAGTGGTATCAGAGCAGGTTAATCATTGATCGATCTAACAATTGATCATTGAAACTGCTAATTGATATCTATGTTTGATTGAATTAGCATATTTGCAAGAACTGGTTATAGATTATTGAATTTCTGACGCTTTCGTTCATTTATTCTGAGATCTCTCTTGGTTTAATTGGTTGTTGTGTTTTGTTCTAAATCTGTTTTAGCTTAATGGAATTTGATTGAATTTGAGATGACTACTCCTTCTAATGATCCTCACAATACCGGTTCCTCAACCAAGCCCCGATGCTGGTTAGGACCGAGTATAACATATGGCAGCGAAGAATGCTTCATCACCTGTCTGTTAACAGTTCAGGTTGTTGGACATCTGTGGTACATGGACCACATAAGCCTATGGTGAACAATCCGGAAACCAATCAAATGGTTCCAAGAAGAAGGAACAATACTCTGATGAAGATCGGAAACTGTTTGAGATTGATGCTAAAGCCCATGGAATTCTGGCCATGGCACTGCCTAATGAAATCTATTCAGGGCTTATGCATCATGAAACTGCTCATGATCTCTGGAATGCCCTGAAGGAACAATTCGGTGGCACAGATGAGGTCTTAGCAAACAACAGAGAAATCCTTGCCCAACAATATGAGACATTCTCTCATAGAAAGGGTGAGACATTGACTCAACAGTTTAGCGTTTTCCTGCTTGATCTCTGAGCTGAAAACGGTGAAACAGGAATACACCAATAGCCAGATGAATAACAGGTTCCTCAGATCACTGCCTGAGAGATGGGACACATACACTATTGTCCTACGCTCCAGTGCAAATCTGGATAGACTATCTCTCACCCAACTTCATGGGAAACTGCTTACATTCGAAAGAGAGATAGAGCAGAAGAGGAAACTGTCCTCATCAGGAAAGCTCACACATGACTTTGTACCAGGGAATCCTGCCTTGGTTGGTCATGAGTCAGAATATGCTACATCTGAAAGCAATTATGATGAGCATATTGATTTCTCTTCAAATAGTTCTGATCATGCATTTGTTGGTATTGAGAGTCATTCTGGCAGTAATAGTGACAATCTATGCTTCATCATGGATGATTTGAAAGTGTTGATACATGTATGTCCCTAGATCATGATATGTGATGTAATAGTTCTTGTTGGTATGATTAATGAAATGATATTGATAGTCTGTAGTTATAATGTTTAATAGTTCATTAATGAGTCGTGACTGAATTGATTGGTTTATGATTATTTGAATGGTTGCACATTATGTTATATTAATTAACTAAAACATTCAAACTTAACTTAATGAAGTTCCCATGCGAATGGCTCATGCGAATGAACCATAAGCATGAAGAAATTCACATGATTGACTCAGTCGCATGACTGAACCAGGAGACTGGATCAGTCGTACGACTGTAACATAAGATTGGCTCAGTCGCACGTTTGACCACTCAGTGGTACGACTGAATCAACCGCATGGTTCAATCGCACGCCTGAACCAAACTAATGGTTCAGTCGCACGATTAGATAGTGCCAACCTATAACTACAACTCAATTCGTGAAAAAGAGAAACACTCGATCAATTACGATTCCAGACGAACCCTAGCCGTCCAGAAACCTTCCAAATCGTTCTCCAAGTTCATAGAACACTTTGGATCGATTCCCAATCGATTTCTAACGTCAGTTTCAATCCTTGATTGATTCTTCGTGTGTTCTCACTGATTGGATCGCCAATCAAATAGGATTCCGCACTATTTGATCTGGTTTACACGTTAATCACAAGGTATTTCAGTCGAATACCAGGTCCTAACAGAAAGGAATAGCTGATGATGATCTAGAAGAGATGGATATTCTGAGCCAAATGGCATTGATTAATATCAGATCTCAGAAGTTCTATAAGAGAACTGGCAGGAAATTTCCTGGACTCTCTGGCAAAACCAAAGTTGGTTTTGACAAGAGTAAGTTGAGGTGTCATAAATGCCAAAGGTTGGACACTTTGCAAGAGAGAGTAGATCAACTGGATTTAACTCTTCTGCACCCTTTGTGACTTTTCCTAGTACTAGTCCACAAAACAGAGGGCAATATACTGCTGGTTCTGGTCATCATTCACACCTAGGTCTCCTGCATACTTTGTTCCCCAGGGTCAAATGTCATATCCTTATCCCTGCTATTATATGCCTCAACCAAATCCTGTTCAAGCTCCAATTGCACAACAACCACAAGCATTGCCTGAACCAAAACCTTCCCAATCTCATCAACAAATTCAACCTCAACAACACAGCTTCTTCACCCTAGGAGTTGTTGACTGGAGCAGTTTACCAGATGACTTGTCTGGTCATGAACAACTGTTCTCAGGTGCTGGTCAACATGGTGGTGAAAGTCCCTTTGGAAATCTAGCTCTTATGGCTTTGGATTCTGCTGATACTTCTTCCACTAATGCCTCTAGACCAAAGGTATCACAGGTATCCTCTGAGGCAAAAGCCAAATTGTGTTCTGAAACATGTATAGCAGCATTTGCATCTATTAGAGAAGCAAATGTAGCTTTAATCAACAAGAACATTGAGCTAGAACAAATAATTTCCAAAAGCAAAGCTGAATTTGAGTCTATGCTTAATGATAAGAATGATGAGATTTACAAACTTAAATGTCAAATAACTGATGATAAGGCTAGGGAAGAGATACTTCTAGAGAAGTATAAAGATCTCAAGGAAACCCTTGCAGTCACCCAGGTAGGGTGTGATCATGGGTACAATCATGCAAAGGTTTTGAAATGATTCTTAGTAAGCAATCTGCTTCCAATGTGAAGTTTGGTATTGGTTACAATCACACTGCTCCACCTACAGATTTTACTCCCAGAGCAGAGGTAGAATCTGATGGTGAGAGTAATAACCACTCCATTTCCTCATGTGATCTACTTTCTGATTCAGCACTATCAGAAGTAGAAGTCAGCACTAAGCCCTCTCAGAACCTATCAGCTAATGTTGATGGTTCCACTGCTGACACTCACATGATCAATGAGTTAATCAACTCAGGAGTTAATTCTAAAAGTTCTGAAAGGACTAGAGAGCAAGATTTAACACCTGAAGTTCAAACTCCAACTACTGTCAGTACTGAAAAGAAGAAAACTGTTAGTAGAAAGAGTTTGAAGACTACTAAAGAGGAAGTCAAGAAAGCAAACAATGCTTCCAAAGCACTGAAGAGCAAGTCTTCAGTTGCTTCATCCTCTTTAGTTGATGATCAACATAAGATGAAGAAGAAACCATGTGAAGTATGTGGTTTGTTCAATCATCGTACAGATGGTTGTTGGTACAAAAGAGGATCCAAACTCAAACATAAAGAGGAAATTAAAGAGAAAATGGTAAAAACGAAAACTGAGTTTGAGACCACATTTATATCAGCAACATCAAATCCTGTAACCCTTAAGTCCACAAAGAAATCCAAAAAGGAAGGGGTTAAACAGGTAACAGCTGAGATTGCTCAGAAGAAGAAGTGCAACATAGGAACTTATCAAACTCCACTAGCAATGTGTCTGATGAGCTGAAAGCTTTATCACAAAATCAGACACAGCTGGTTATGATGGTTCAACATCTATTGGGAAGAGTTAACCAATTAGATGCTCCTATGTTGAAACCACAGAAAAGGAGGTCCAAGCCAAAGGATTCCTCTTCTTCACCATCTTCTTCCTCTCAGGCTGTTGTTTCCAATAAACCTGTTACTTTACCATCTGTTGATGAGACCAGGCCCAAAACCAACAGGTTTGGGTCTCCAAAACTAACTGAGTGTTTATTATTGCAGGGTTCTTCAACATGCCAAAGTAGCATCTGGTATGTAGACAGTGGGGGATCTATGCACATGACTGGGAACAACTCTCTTCTTCATGACTACTCTCAAGGAAAGAAGGGGTTGTTTCTTGTGGCAATGATGCTAGGGGTTACATCATTGGCAACGGCTTTGTCTCCAATGGAGAAATAAAGTTTGATGATGTTAATCATGTTGAAAATCTCAAGTACAATCTCTTGAGTGTCAGTCAAATGTGTGATAAAGGCCATGTTGCTCTTTTCACCGGTCAGAACTGTAGGATTCTGTCATCCAAAGTTCTGCATTGATTGATAAGGTGTTGGATGATGTTATGAATATGTTTATAAGACTCAGAATGCATGATTTAAGCTTAGAACATGATAGACGAGGTTTGGGTACTGAATCTGCTGATAAGTGTGCCCTAGGCTGCTCATACGCCCAAACACTAGTTCATACGCCTAAGTTTAGAAAACTGCCTAAGTGTTGACATATATGGATGAACATTGACAAATGCGGATGAGCATTGACAAATGCGGATGAGAAAGTCAATGCAGATGAGAAAGTCAATGCGGATGAGTAAGTCATGTGGATGAACAAATGCGGATGAGTAAGTTATGCGAATGAACAAATGCGGATGAGTAAAAGAAATATGGATGAGCATTTACAAATGCGGATGAGTAAAGTCAGTGCGGATGGACAAATGTGGATGAGTAAAAGAGATGCGAATGAGTAAGTTCATGCGATGGAACAAATGCGGATGAAAAAGTTAATGCGGATGAACAAATGCGGATGAGTAAAAGAAATACGGATGAGCATTAACAATGCGGATGAGTAAAGTCAATGCGGATGAGTAAAACAAATGCAGATAGGTAAGTTCATGGGACTAAACAAATGCGGATGAACATAGTCAATGCGGATGAACAAATGCGAATGAACAAAAGGGGAAATGCGGATGAACACTTAGAATATTTTCTGACTTTTTGGGGAAAAGTGAAATTTAGGCTTTGACTTGGGAGGTTCCTCGGGGCTATGTTAGTTGACTTTTATGGTCATAGATGATGTGATGGGCATTGTATGATGATGTTATGATGCGTGATTGATGCTTATGCATGATGGTATGTATGATGTATGTTATGTATGTATGATGCCCTGTTTGATGATGTTAACTATGTATGTTGATGTTACTTACATTGTATGTTTATTTTCCCATGGCTTTACGTTGAATGTTAATGAATGAAACAAAAGTATTATGTAATGTAAAGTGGAAGAAAATAAAAAGAAGAACATGATGAATGAATGCATGCAATAATGAACAAAGTAAAGTAAAGTAAGTCTTGGAAGCCTTGTATGTCGAAACACACCTAATGAAGGGTGTTAGTTCAATGGTGTGTAGGTTAGCTACCCTAGAACGATACACACCGAGGTTTGTCTTTATGCCCGACCATTTGTATATAACATTTGTTGCTTACCCTATATATTGTGGCTAGGCTGCTGTGCCCCATGATGGAGGTCTATGATAGACCTCGGCCCAGTACCCGCTTTATTCATGATGGTGGGTATAGCACATGACAATGGTACACCTGAATTTACCCCAAATACTGTGGCCAGGCTGCTTTGCGCCATGATGGGGTCTATGACAGACCCCAGCCCAGTACCAGCTTTATGCATGATGGTGGGGTAAAGTTCATGGTTTTTGATGGAATGAAAAGAAGTAATGATGAACATATGAATGAAAGTATGAAAGCATGAATGAATGAAATGATGGATCATGTATGCCCAAGACACATAAAAGATTGATGTGGTTAGTACGTTATGATCCAAGTTGGGTCATACACAATAACAAGCTAAACAAACACCAATAAATATTTATTCGTTGGTGAGATCATACAAATAAATATTGACACCAATTTAGAAAATGTGCTTTCCAAAACGTTGCTTTTGTAATAGATCAACATTATATGGATAATTTCTTCATGAGAAATTATTTATTTCATTATTTAAGTTAGTTAAATAATAACAAATAAAAGTGTTTTAATGTTATAAAATTCAAAGAGGTTTTAATTTTATAAACTTGTGGTTTAAAGAGTGCATTTTTTATAAAATTACAAAATGGGGTGAACCATTTGAACCATTTTTGGCCACCCATGGGAGGGACCACTCTTGGATTGGATGTCTGGTTTATACAAGATTTAATCTCTCTTGCACTCCACCTCAACCAACACACTCTCTCTCACACACACAAACAAGAGAACTCTCTCCAAAACCCTGAAATTTTCAGATCTAAGTGGAAGAACAGGTGCTGAAAATTTCGTTTTTTGAAGAGGGTTCTCGGTGTAGCACTCCCCTAACAAGCTAGGTGTTTAGAAGAGCTTGTGGGTATACAAACTTAAGGCTTTTCTCATTGGGGCTGGACATTCAAGAGCATCATCTCTTCATCTCATCCATACTTCATCATCTTGTTCTTGAAAGTAGTTTCAAAAGCATCCTATGGTTGTTCTTCTCTTTTCTTGTGATAGCATGTCATTTCACATATATTAATATCATTGTTATGGGTTTTGTCTTTGGTTAAAATGTTTAAAATTCAGATTGTTAAACATATTTACCACAAATACCACTGTGTTTTTGAAGTTTAATGGTTAAACTTGCTTTACAAACTTGTTACAAACCCGTCCATGCATCTAGAGCAGGTTTGTGGAATATTGCTTCACAAAGTTCTTGAAAAGTTAGTTTCATGACTTTTTGAAATCCATTAGGGCTGGTTTGTGTGAGAAGAATGAATCCCTTATGTTCAAGGTTTTAGCTTTTCATGCTTTTCGTATTCCTTGAAAGATTAACATCAAATGGTTGCTGCGTTTGTTTGGACAAAACCTAAAGTTTTGGGTCATGTTTGGAAGAACATTAGGTATTCAGTGGTTCAGAGTTGTTCTTGAATTTTGCATTGATACACAATCAACATCATCATACAAGGTGTTGGACCAAAAGAACCAATGAGCCAAGATCAGAAAACCTCTAAGTCCCACATGGTATCACAACAACTGCTGAAAGCCTCATCAGTAGTTTGACAAGTGCTGAAGACTTCAACAGCTGAAGATCAAGTGCTGAAGACCCAACAGCTGAAGAACAAAGTGCTGAAGTACAACAGCTGAAGAACACAAGTGCTGAAGCTGAAAGACCAAAGTACTGAAGTACAACAGCTGAAGAGTTTACAAGTGCTGAAGATCAACAACTGATGTACAAGGTCTGAAGACAAAGACTGAAGACATCAGCTGATGATATCTACTGAAGTCATCAGCTGATGAAACACTGAAGGTCAAAGTCTGAAGATCAAGTACTGAAGCCTCAGTAGTTTGTCACAACTGCTGAAGAGTACTTCTTCAGTAGTTGTGATATCAGTAGTTTTATATTTTTATGTTTCAGTAGTTTTGTAAAACGACTGAAGAGCTTGTTCTTCAGTCGTTGTAGTTTCAGTAGTTTTATATTTTGTACTTAACATGTTGATATGTTTCTGATATGTTCTCAGTAGTTGTGAACATTTCAGTAGTTTGTTAAGATTAGTTATTTTTGTATTAGATCTGCCAGTTGTCACTTTCCGTGATAACAGCAGTGATTGTTGCACTCTATATAAGGAGTGACAACTTATTGTAATCGTATGAATGATGGAATGAATGAATGATTTGATTAGAAATATTCTACTCTATAAACATTCCTTGAAATCAGAAATATATATTCTCTCCCTATAACCGTATGCGCTCTTAATGCTTACAAGTATCGATTGCTTGCTACAATTTGTCTAATTCTAGTTTGTATTCCGCTGCTTTGTATTCTAATACATCAAACTTGTGATCCTGATCCTGTCAAATGGTATCAGAGCAGGTTAATCATTGATCGATCTAATAATTGATCATTGAAACTGCTATTCAAGATCTAAGTTTGATTGAATTAGCTTTTGTTTTTGCAAGAAACGGTTATAGAGATTGAATTTTCTGTATTTCTGCTCATTCATCCTGAGATCTTTTCTTGGTTCTCATTGAGTTTGTTGTGGTCTGTCTAAAACTTTTTAAAACTTGAACTAAATTGTTTTTGAACTGAAAATGACCACTCCTTCCAATGATCCTCACAATACTGGTTCCTCAACCAAGCCACCTATGCTGGTTAGGAATGAGTATAACATATGGCAAAGACGTATGCTCCATCACCTGTCTGTTAACAGCGCAGGGTGTTGGACATCAGTGGTACATGGTCCACACAAGCCTATGGTGAATAACCCGGAAACCAATCAAATGGTTCCGAAGAGGAGGGAGCAATACTCAGATGAGGATAAGAAGTTGCTTGAAATTGATGCAAAAGCCCATGGAATTCTGGCCATGGCATTGCCAATGAAATCTATTCTGGGCTAATGCATCATGAAACTGCCCATGACCTCTGGATTGCCTTGAAAGAACAATTTGGAGGAACAGATGAGGTCTTGGCAAATAATAGAGAAATTCTTGCCCACAATATGAGACATTCTCTCATAGAAAGGGTGAGACACTGACTCAACAATATGAGCGGTTCTCTTGTTTGATCTCTGAACTAAAAATGGTCAAACTTGAATACACCAATATTCAGATGAATAACAGATTTCTCAGATCACTGCCTGAGAGATGGGACACATATACTATTGTCCTACGCTCCAGTGCAAGTTTGGACAAACTATCTCTCACCCAACTCCATGGGAAACTGCTCACTTTTGAGAGAGAGATAGAACAGAAGAGAAAGCTGTCTTCATCTGGAAAGCTCACTGAAGACTTTATACAAGGCAACACTGCCTTGGTGGGTCATGAGTCAGAATATGCTTCATCTGAATGCCAGTATGATGAGCATATTAATTCTCTTCAAGCACTTCTGATTCTGCATTTGTGAGTGTTGATGGTCAGTTTACTGGGTGTAATAATGACAATCTATGTTTCATTATGGATGATCTCAAGGGGATTGCTGATGATGACTTAGAAGAGATGGATATTTTGAGCCAAATGGCCTTGATAAATATCAGATCTCAGAAGTTCTATAAAAGAACTGGAAGAAAATTCCCAGGACTCTCTGGCAAAACCAAAGTTGGTTTTGACAAGAGCAAGTTGAGGTGTCACAAATGCCAAAGGCTTGGACACTTTGCAAGAGAGTGTAGATCAACTGGATCTAACCCTACTGCACCCTTTGTGACTTTTCCTGGCAATAGTCAACAACACAGAGGGCAACATCCTGTCACCTCTAGTCATCATCCTCAACAACAATCTCCGGCATATTTTGTTCCTCAGGGTCAAATGCCATATCCGTACCCTTGTTATTACATGCCACAGTCAAATCAAGTTCAAGTTCCTATGACACCACAACCTCATGCACTACCAGAACCTCAGCCTTCCCTATCTCATCAACAACCTCAATCTCAACAACACAGCTTCTTCACCCCAGGAGTTGTTGACTGGAGCAGTTTACCAGATGACTTGTCTGGTCATGATCAACTGTTCTCAGGTGCTGGTCAACATGGTGGTGACAGTCCCTTTGGGAATCTAGCTCTTATGGCTTTGGAGTCTGCTGATACTTCATTTTCCAATGCTCTACACCTCAGGTATCACAGGTATCCTCTGAGGCAAAAGCCAATTATGTTCTGAACCATGCATAGCAGCATTTGCTTCCATTAGAGAAGCAAATGTAGCTCTAATTAATAAGAACATTGAGCTAGAACAAATAATTTCCAAAAACAAAGCTGAGTTTGAGTTTGTGCTCAAAGATAAAAATGATGAGATTTATAAACTGAATTGCCAAATAATTGATGATAAGGCTAGAGAAGAAGTACTTCTAGAGAAGTACAAAGATCTCAAAGAAACCCTTGCAGTTACCCAGGTCGAGTGTGATAGATGGGTACAATCATGCAAAGGTTTTGAAATGCTTCTTAGTAAGCAATCTGCTTCAAATGTGAAGTTTGGAATTGGTTACAATCACACTGCTCCACCTACAGATTTTACCCCAAGAGCAGAGGTAGAATCTGATGGTGAGAGTGATAACCAATCCATCACATCATGTGATCTACCTTCTGATACAGCACAATCAGAAGTAGCAGTCAGCATCAAGCCCTCTTTGAACCTATCAGCTGATGTTGATGGTTCAAATGCTGACATTCACATGATTAATGAGTTGATCAACTCAGGAGTTAATCCTGAAGGTCCTGAAAGGACTAGAGAGCAGGATTTAACACCTGAAGTTCAAACTTCAACTGCTGTCAGTACTGAAGAGAAGAAAACTGGCAGTAGAAAGAGTTTGAAGACTACTAAAGAGGTAGTCAAGAAAGCAACCAATGCTTCCAAAGCATTGAAGAACAAGTCTTCTGTTGCTTCACCCTCTTTAGTTGATGATCAACCTAAGATGAAGAAGAAACCATGTGAAGTATGTGGTTTGTTCAATCATCTTACAGATGATTGTTGGTACAAAAGAGGTTCCAAACTCAAACAAAAAGAAGAAATTAATGAGAAAATGGTAAAAATGAAAACTGAGTTTGAGACCACATTTGTATCAGCAACATCAAATCCTGTAACCCTTAAGTCCTTAAAGAAATCCAAAAAGGAAGGGGTTAAACAGGTGACAGCTGAGGGTGCTCAAAAGAAGAAGGTGCAACATAGGAACTTATCAACTCCACTAGCAATGTGTCTGATGAGCTGAAAGCTTTATCACAAAATCAGACACAGCTGGTGATGATGGTACAACATCTGTTGGGTAGAGTTAACCAACTAGATTCTCCTATGTTGAAACCACAGAAAAGGAGGTCCAAGCCAAAGGACTCCTCTTCTACACCATCTTCTTCCTCTCAGGCTGTTGTTTCAAATAAACCTGTTAGTTTACCATCTATTGATGAGACCAGGCCCAAAACCAAAAGGTTTGGGTCTCTAAAACTAACTGATTGTTTATTATTGCAGGGTTCTTCAACATGCCAAAGTAGCATCTGGTATGTAGACAGTGGGGGATCTATGCACATGACTGGGAACAGCTCTCTTCTTCATGACTACTCTCAAGGAAAGAAGGGATTTGTCTCTTTTGGCAATGATGCTAGGGGTTACATCATCGGTAAGGGCTTTGTCTCCAATGGAGAAATCAAATTTGATGATGTTAATCATGTGGAAAATCTCAAGTACAACCTCTTGAGTGTCAGTCAAATGTGTGATAAAGGCCATGTTGCCCTTTTCACCAGTCAAAACTGTAGGATTCTGTCATCCAAAGTTTTGCACTTGATTGACAAGGTGTTGGATGATCACACTCTCCTGAAAGCCAACAGGACAGGAAGAGTGTATGCCTTAGATCTCTCTAAGAAGATAGATCTCAAAGGCAATCCTTGCCTATTTTCCAAAGCCTCTTCTCAAGAATCTAAACTGTGGCACAGGAGGCTTGGTCATGTTAATCTCAAAAACATGAATCAGCTTAGCCACAATAGTTTAGTCAGAGGCTTACCAATAAAGGAGTTCCACTGTGATGAAACCTGCACTGCTTGTTTAAAAGGAAAACAGCACAAAGTCTCATTCCCTCCTATTGAAGTGTCCAAGTCCACTGCCTGCTTGCAATTACTGCATATGGATCTATTTGGTCCTGTGAGAGTAATGAGCATGGCAAAGAAGAAATACTGTCTGGTAATTGTGGATGATTACTCCAGATTTGTATGGACTTTCTTTCTACATTCAAAGGATGAGGCTGCTCAGAAGATTATTCACTTTGTGCTGTACATTGAGAAGCAGTATTCCCTTCCAGTCAAGTGTATTAGGAGTGATAATGGAACTGAGTTCAGAAATCATACACTTGATGACTTCTATCTTTCAAAGGGAATCAAAAGGCAGTTCAGCATTCCAAGGACTCCAGAACAAAATGGAGTAGTGGAGAGAAAGAACAGGACCCTCATTGAAGCTGCAAGGTCCATGCTGGCTGACTCAGGTTTGCCACTGACCTTTTGGGCTGAAGCTGTCAACACAGCTTGTATGTGCAAAATAGAGTTTTAGTAAATCAGAGGTTGATGAAGACTCCATATGAAGTTCTCCATCATTTGGCTCCTCTGATTTCATTTTTCAAAGCATTTGGGTGTCCCTGTTTTATTCTCAACACAAAGGATCAACTCCATAATTTGATCCTAAGGTGGATGCAGGGTACTTTGTTGGTTATTCATCTACTTGCAAGGCATACAGAGTCTTCAACTGCAGAACAAAGATGGTTGAAGAAACTCTACATGTTAAGTTTAATGAATCTCCAAAGGACAAGATTCCACAAAGTCCTGTGGAGTTATTTGATTTGGACATACTGCAATATGTTCCTTATCAAACTCCTGCTGTTGCTCCTGTCAACAGTTCACCACCTGGTGGTACTGCTGATGATGATGATGATTGCAGTACTCACCTCTTCAGGTTTAGTGATCAGCTGCCTGACTCAGCTAGACCTGATGTTCCTGTAGCTCCAGTAGCACCATCCACAACAAATGCTGATGAGATTTCTTCGAATTCAACTTCCTTTGAATTACCATCCACTGATTGGTTTCAAGGAAATGATTCACCATCACCATCTGTTGCTGCTGAACCGGCTACAAACACTTGCACAGATCTCATTGTGTATCAAGATCTGAAGAATCACCCTATGTCTCAAATCATTGGTGATATCACTGCTGGAGTATCAACAAGAAGTCAATTGTCAAATTTCTGCTTCTATGCTCTCTTCATCAGTCAGCAAGAGCCAAAGAATTATCACATTGCTTTAAAGGACAATGGATGGGTTGATGCCATGCAGCTTGAGCTTCTTCAGTTCAAGAAACAGCAAGTGTGGGAACTGGTTCCTCTACCTCCAGGTAAGTGTGCAATAGGCACTAAATGGGTGTTTAGGAACAAAACTGATGAAAATGGGCTTATTGTTAAGAACAAGGCCAGACTGGTTGTTCAGGGGTTTGCACAAGAAGAAGGTATTGATTATGATGAAACCTTTGCCCCTGTAGCCAGACTGGAAGCAATTCGATTGTTTTTAGCTTATGCTGCTTATCAAAACCTTAAAGTTTTTCAAATGGATGTCAAAAGTGCATTTTTGTATGGAAAAATTAAAGAAGAGGTTTATGTATGTCAACCTCCAGGCTTTGAGGACAATAAACATCCTAATTGGGTGTATAAGCTTGATAAAGCTCTTTATGGGTTAAAACAAGCTCCCAGAGCCTGGTATGAGACATTATCAAACTTTCTTCTGGAAACAATTTCACTAGAGGCTCCATAGATAAGACTTTATTCATTAAGAAAGCTGGGCAGCATAATCTACTTGTTCAAATTTATGTAGATGATATCATTTTTGCATCCTCTGATCCAAAGTTGTGTGATGCCTTTACAAAGTTGATGCAACAGAAGTTTGAAATGAGTGCCATGGGAGAATTACAGTTCTTTCTGGGGTTGCAAATCAAACAAAAGGCTGATGGAATTTTATTCATCAGTCCAAATATACAAAAGATTTTTGCAAAAGTTTGATTTACAAAACTGTAAGCCTTGTTCTACTCCCATGAGCAGCACCACACAACTGGACTCAGATCAGAAAGGTAAAGTGGTTGATGAAACACTTTACAGATGTATGATTGGGTCCTTGATGTATTTAACAGCTTCTAGACCAGATATTATGTTTGCTACATGTGTTTGTGCTAGATTTCAGGCTGCACCTAAAGAGTCTCATCTGATTGCAGTCAAGAGGATCTTTAGATATCTGCAAGGCACTCCATCTCTAGGTTATGGTATTCTACCGGACATTCTGGTAAATTAGTTGCTTTTTCTGACAGTGACTATGCAGGGTGTAAGTTGACCAGGAAATCAACTTCTGGTGGATGTCAATTCCTAGGCAACTGCTTGATTTCTTGGCAGAGCAAGAAACAGACCTCAGTTGCTACATCCACTGCTGAAGCAGAGTACATTGCTGCTGCAAGTTGTACATCTCAGGTACTCTGGCTTCAAAACCAACTTTTGGATTATGGCATTACAGAGACTAAGACTCCATTGTTAATGGATAGTGCTTCAGCTCTTTGCATTGTCAAAAATCCAGTCCAGCACTCTAGGACCAAACATATAGAGATCAGACATCATTTTATAAGGGATTGTTTTGAAAAAGGTCTGATTGATCCTAAGTTTGTGCCTAGTGCTGATGAGCTTGCAGACATTTTTACTAAGCCTTTGGATAGTTCAACTTTCCAAAACCTGGTGTTAAGGCTTGGTATGCTGCAACTAGAATAAGTGACAACTACTGATGATCTTAGTAATTCATACTGATGATCATGAGTACCTATGTCACATATAAGTACTGATGAGCTCTTTTACCCTCAGTAGTTTTTATAACTACTGAAGGCTAAATGTCTCACAAGTACTGAAGTACTTCATCTGTTCTAAACTACTGATGTAGTTACAACTACTGATGCAGTTACAACTACTGCAATCAGTAAAAACAGATAAGTACTGATGTCCTATGAAACAACTGAAATCAGCCAAAAAGACTGATGAATGTGTTGAGGACAGATTGAAACAGCTGAAAAGCTAAGAATTGACGAAAACAGCTGAAGAGAACTTTCTCTTCAGTCGTTTGTACAACTGCTGTTTCATTTTAAACAACTGAAGCAAAACCACGTCTTCAGTAGTTTTATAACTACTGATGACTAATACCAAGTCTTCAGTTGTTTACAACAGCTGATGACAAAACCACTGTCTTCAGTAGTTTCATACCTACTGATGACAAACACCAAGTCCTCAGTTGTTTCAATCATCTGAAGTCAAAACCACGGTCTTCAGTAGTTTTCTAAACTACTGATGCCTAACACCACGACTTCAGCTGTATCAACGTCTGAAAGGATAATACCATGTCAACGGTCGTTTAAAACTACTGATGACTAACACCACATCCTTCAGTCGTTTCCTTACCCGTACCCTATAAATATCCCTAACCTTAGCTCTCAATGCTTCATCTTCTTCAAACCTAACGTTCCTCTCCGAAACTTCCCTCTTCTCAATGGCGTCTATGCAAATTAAACCGCGACACAACTGTGTTGCCTACCTCACTAAATCGCCGATCTGGACTAAGTTCGATACTGCTATCGATCTTATGGTTCAGTCCCAATACAACAAGGCATTTCTTCTGAACCCCATTTACATGCCGAATCCTTGCACCAATTTTGGATGAACGTTACTGTTACCACTGGGGAGAACAACACACCATCCCTCCGGTCGGTCGTCAACAACAAAGATAGTCAACTCCTGCAATAATCCGCCAAATTCTTCAACTGAATGATGCTACTTCTCCTGCTGGATATCCGAAGGGCACCATAGATCTATCCTTTGCTCAACATGGATATCAAGGCGATCTCAGTGCCTCCACCATCATGAAGAAACACTTTAATGACGCTGAGCGCCTGATTTTTCACATGGTAAATGTATGTTTGGCCCCTAAGACGTCGTCTTGGGATCAAATGTCCACCAAATGGCAGCAGGTAATGTATTCTATCCTTGAGCAACAAACTAAACTTTTCAGAATAATATTTTCAGAGCTCAAAGATATGGCTCAAAAACTAACTGCCAACCGTTGGATACTTTATCCACGGTTCATAATGGCCATTATTACAGACCAGCTTAATGCTGAGGGACTTGTTGGCTTGGGAGTCCCTGCTACGGCTGTTCTGCCGGAAGTATACTCCCGGCACAACTCTGACCGGACACTCAAAATGGCTGCCAAGCTGCGAAAACCCACGCAGCTGGAACCCACAGCCACCACCTCCAAATCCAAAGTCCCCACCAAACCCACCAAAAAGAAACCCAAAACGGCTACTCAGGGAATTGAGTCCCTGAGGATGCCCCTGCAACACAAACGCAGGATATATCCACTAGTCCAACCCCCTAGTGGATACAATGACTCCTCCAGCCATAGCCGCTCAGGCTTCCTCTCAACAGGAGCCTGCAGCAACCACCCAAGGGGCACCTACATATCTGGGATCTTCCTCACTTGAGGAGATTGCCATTGAAGAGCACCAACCTCCCCAGGTGCACACTGCTTCTATCCCTTCACCCCAAACAACCGCCCCTCACAGCCCAACTTTAATAGTTGCACAAGTGCTGACTCAATTGCACTCCTCACCCCCTCCCCAGAACCCACTTACTACTGGGAATACCTCTACAATTGAGGGGGAGGAACACAGTGCACTTGAGAACCCACAGCACAGGGTTTCCCACTTCTATCTCCTGGTGTAGACAAGGAGCTTAGAATATCTAGTGAGGCTGCCACCTCCTCTGACTCAGCACATGACCAGAGTGAGGCTGGTAACATTGCTAAGACCTCACTAGAGGCAACAGCTGATGATGGACATTGTCCTGAGGCTGGAAGTCCCCAGTACCAAGCACAAGGGGCACATGCACCAACTGGTCTACACCCAGTGCATGTAAATCCTGCTCTAAGCAGGAGGTCAGATGATTCAGCTTCGGCTGATGATGACCTGGGCTTTTTCTATGATGTTCTTGCCCAGAACACAATCCTTGAAGAGAAAGTCAGTAGGCTGCAAAACCTACTTGACCAACTCTCACAAGGAGAAAGACCATCTGCCTCTATCCACCCACAGATGGCACCTTCACTTGAAGGTTTCCCAAACACGAGCCACTCCAAAATCAACCACCTGCCTCTGCTTCAGGCCCTACTTCTCAGGAACAGAACCCTCCTGAGCAAATAGGTGCTGTACTCCAAAATTCCCTCCCTCTCATCACACCCATAATCACTGATATAGTGATCAAAGCCATTGATGAGAGGCTTTCCTCAACATTACAGCCCTTGGTTGATGCTGCTGTCCAAAAGACTCTTTCTGCGGTACAAACCCCTTCCTCCAATGCAACCAAAAAGGGGGAGAGTACTGCAGTGAAAGAAAAGAAGAGGAAAAGATCCGAGGAAAAGAAGGAAGCGAAGCAAGCCCAAAAGGAGGAGAAAGAACAGCAACCAATGCTCACCTACAAGCGAAAGAAAGGTGCTGATGAGCACATTGCTGAAGATAAAGCCTTGGAGCTACTGATAAAAGAGGCTGATGCCGAACACAGCAGATCAATGGACAACATCATTGATCAGTTTTTAGGCAAGGCCATGACACCAACAAACTTGACTCTGAGATTCGACGACTAGAGATTGAAGAAATCCAGAATAGATGGGCAAGTTATGAAGTGTTAGAAAGAGAAAGGCTTGAAATCATGATAAGATTTATTGCAAAATATCTTGGAAGATCAATGATTGAAATCAAAGCTTGGTCCAGGGACAGTATCTTGGCAATCACCACCAAGATCTGTTCGTCTGAAGCATACACTAAGGGGCTTGTTATTGAAGCTTTGAATGAAGTGGGTGCTGGGAGCAGGACTGAGCTAGCCAAGCAATCAAAAGCCACACTCACCTCAAGGATGCTAGCACAGCCTGTCAACATTCCCACACCAAAACCACCCAAAACACAACCCACCAAACCAACTCCCTTACCCTCAAAACCCATAGCCGATGATATACCCTTGAAGAAGAGAGGATATTGAGGCTAGAAGAAGATGAAGAAGATGATGAAGACAGGCTGCCGCTCTCAGCTGTGATTCAGTTGCCTAAGGCCACAAGTCACTCCTCAGCAATTACTCCTGAAGTCCAGAGACAAATGGTTAAAGTGAAGCTAGAAGAAGAAGAGCTTCATAAACAGCATGATGAGGAATTGCTGAAGAGAGTTGACAAAGCTTATGCAGCCACATCTTCTATCATCAATATGAAGGAGCAAGCCCTCAGACTTTACACTCTCAGGCATACCTTTCAATATCAAAAGGAAAGAGTGAGGATTTGGCCTGATCCCAGGGTCTCTCACAGAATTCATAAGAACAATATACCTCGGAGATACATTGGCCAGGTGAAAAAGATCGTAGATGAAGTGATCTCTCTGGTCTTTGTAGTTTCACCCTGGGAAATCCTAGAAGACTTCAAGAAGGCCTACAAAGCTAATCTAACCCCTCAGAAGATGCTGGAAAACAAAATAGTGAAAAAGGGGTTAGTTTACAAGAGGCTTGAGGAAGTCAGGAAAAATGAGCTCCAGTTGTTCCTAGAGGGTAATCACCCGGATGAGTTTGCTTACAGAATAATAACAACTGTGGAGCTAAAGAATGGGAAACAGGCCAAATACCTGTCTGAGTATTATGGGCCGGAATCATTGTTTGAAGGAGGTGCTGAAGAGCTAACCATGGAGGAACAAATCACCTTCCTTGAGGCCTACACAAGAGAGTCGTACAGACTCATTATGGGGAAGTGAATCTCATGAATGGGATAACAACTCTGTGTCCTGTTCCCCAAAACAGAGTTCCCATTCATACTCTGCCAAACAAATATTTGAGGTTTCTTCCCAGGCCGGAGCTTACATGGGTCATCTTCTCTACTGATCAAGAAGGAAAAAGACCAACATTTTGCCATCAATAAGTGGGAGAATAATAAGTTAGAGGTTTTGGCTGCATTGGTTCAGGGGGAGTTTGTTGGACCAAAAGAACCAATGAGCCAAGATCAGAAAACCTCTAAGTCCCACATGGTATCACAACAACTGCTGAAAGCCTCATCAGTAGTTTGACAAGTGCTGAAGACTTCAACAGCTGAAGATCAAGTGCTGAAGACCTCAACAGCTGAAGACCAAAGTGCTGAAGTACAACAGCTGAAGAACACAAGTGCTGAAGCTGAAAGACCAAAGTACTGAAGTACAACAGCTGAAGAGTTTACAAGTGCTGAAGATCAACAACTGATGTACAAGGTCTGAAGACAAAGACTGAAGACATCAGCTGATGATATCTACTGAAGTCATCAGCTGATGAAACACCTGAAGGTCAAAGTCTGAAGATCAAGTACTGAAGCCTCAGTAGTTTGTCACAACTGCTGAAGAGTACTTCTTCAGTAGTTGTGATATCAGTAGTTTTATATTTTTATGTTTCAGTAGTTTTGTAAAACGACTGAAGAGCTTGTTCTTCAGTCGTTGTAGTTTCAGTAGTTTTATATTTTGTACTTAACATGCTGATATGTTCTCAGTAGTTGTGAACATTTCAGTAGTTTGTTAAGAATTAGTTATTTTTGTATTAGATATGCCAGTTGTCACTTTCCGTGATAACAGCAGTGATTGTTGCACTCTATATAAGGAGTGACAACTTATTGTAATCGTATGAATGAATGGAATGAATGAATGATTTGATTAGAAATATTCTACCTCTATAAACATTCCTTCAAATCAGAAATATATATTCTCTCCCTATAACCGTATGCGCTCTTAATGCTTACAAGTATCGATTGCTTGCTACAATTTGTCTAATTCTAGTTTGTATTCCGCTGCTTTGCATTCTAATACATCAAACTTGTGATCACTGATCCTGTCACAAGGCATCATACATATATCATACATGCATCATACCCATCATACATAAGCATCATACATACATCATACATACCATCATGCATACCATCCAAAAAAAAATTCAAAAATACATCATAACATCATCATACAATGCCCATCACATCATCTATGACCTAAAATGTCAACTTACACATAAGCATACAACCGAGGCAAGGCCAGTTAAAAATACTTAAAAAATGAGAGTTCTTACCTTGAATTCAATTTTAGGCTTTTTCTTCTTCAAAAATCCAAAACTTCTGCTCCGCTACTCTCTCACCCTAACATCCGAGAATTGTGTGGTGTAGAAAGAGTGATGGGCGGCCATTACCCTTTACACCCACTTTTCAAACCTTTTGTCCTTTTGACACTTTTACTCTCAACTAGGGTAAAATATCTTTTCTTTCTTTTTCTCACTTTATTCTATCTTTACTAACTATAAAAATAACCGGGTGTTACAAGTCCACCCCCATATATAGGTTTCATCCCTGAAACCTGTTATTCCCCAAACAATTATGGGTAATGTTGCCTCATCTCCTCTTCAGTCTCCCACGTAGACTTGAATCCCTTCGTATGATTCCACTGTACACGCACAAGAGGAACCACTTTATTCCTCAGCCTCCTTTCTTTTCAATCAATGATCACCACTGGTTGCTCCACATAATTGAGACGTTCATCTACTTCGATATCCTCTAGTGGTACAATCATATCCTCATCCGCTAGACACTTTCTTAGATGAGATACTTGGAATGTCGGGTGAATTCCACTTAACTCATCTGGTAACTCTAATCTATTGGCCACCTCTCCTACTCAAGCATTGATTCGGAAAGTCCCTATGTATCTCGGGCTCAACTTTCCCTACTTTCGAACCGAACGATACCCTTCCAAGGTGAGACCTTTAACATAACCTTCTCACCCACCTGGAACTCAATCGGTCTACGTCGTTTATCAGCATACGACTTCTGTCCATCGTGGCTACCTTCATGAAGGCTTTGATCTTGTCAAGCTTCTCAGTTGTGGCCTCGATTATGTCAACGCTTCCTAACTCCTTTTGACCAATATCACCCCAACACACGGGTGTTCGGCAACTCCTACCGTATAGCATCTCATAAGGGGGCATACCAATGTTGGCATGATAACTGTTGTTATATGAGAACTCAGCTAACGGTAAGTGGTCATCCTAACTTCCATCAAAATCAATGACGCAAGCCCGAAGCATATCTTCGAGCGTCAGAATTGTCCGTTCTTACTGACCATCCGTTTGAGGATGATAAGCCGTGCTAATATGTAACCTCCTCCCCATTCCATCATGGATTTCTTCCAAAATTTTGATGTAAAACGGGTGTCACTATGAGACACAATAGACACCGGCACACCATGACGAGTTACGATCTCCTTGAGGAAACGATCCGCCAACCACTCGGATGAATACATCTCGCGAATAGGTAGGAAGTGAGCACTCTTCGTCAAACGGTCAGCTATCACCCATATGGCATCATACCGTTTCGGGGTACGTGGTAGCTTCATAATAAAGTCCGTGGTGATGCGCTCCCACTTTCACTCTGGTATATCCAAAGGTTGGATCTTTCCATATGGATTTTGGTGCTCGGCCTTCACTTGTAAACAAGTTAGGCATTTACTCACATACTCCACCACATCACGCTTCATACCCGACCACCAATAGTCTTTCATCATGTCTTGGTACATCTTTGTAACACTGGGATGAATAGAGTATCGAGTTTTGTGAGCTTCGTCCATGATCTTCAGGCGTAGATCCCCAAACCGAGGAATCCACATCCGCCCGAATCGGGTTCTAACACCGAGTGTGTTTTCTTTCAATCAATCTCTCATTCATTAGTAGTTAAGATGATCTTCTTTCAATTCCTCCTCTTAACTCTTAGACTTGCTTCATCACATCCGAAGTCATGATCAACTAGTAAGCTTTCACTCGAATCGGTTCGTGTCTCTCTTTCCGGCTAAGGGCATCCGCCACCACGTTGGCTTTGCCCAGATGGTAACGGATCTAGCAATCGTAGTCTTTTATGAGCTCCAACCATCTCCTTTAACTCATATTCAGGTCCTTTTGCTCGAAGATGTACTTCAAGCTCTTGTGGTTTGGAATATGGTGCACTTTGTACCATATAGGTAGTGCCTCCATATGTTTAAAGCGAAGACCACAACTGCTAGCTCCAAATCATGCGTTGGATAATTGACTCATGAACCTTCAACTATGGGATGCGTAGGCTATAACCTTTCCTCTTTGCATTAGCACACACCCCAACCCCGAGTAGGAAGCATCATAATAAACCCCAGATCTTCACTCCCATCGGGTATTGATAGAACAGGAGCTTGAGTCAATCTCGCCTTTAATTCCTCTAACACCTTCTTTTGAGCTTGACCCCATACAAACTTCACATCTTTCCAAGTCGACTTGGTTAGTGGAGAAGCGACCATAGAGAAGTCTTGAATGAATCTCCTGTAGTAGCCACCCAAACCCAAGAAACTACAAATCTCGGATGGCGTCTTTGGAGACTTCCATTCTATCACCACCTCCACCTTTGCCGGGTCCACCATAATCCTGTCAGGATTCACCACATGACCCAAAAATTGAACCTTGAAAAATTAGAATGCACTTTTGGAGAATTTAACAAACAACTTCTCCCTCCTCAACGTCTCCAACACATCCCGAATGTGACTGACATGCTCCTCCTTGCTCTTTGAATAAATCAGGATACCATCAATAAACACAATCAATGATTTATTTAACATCGACCGACACACTCGATTCATTAGATCCATAAAAGCACCTGGCACATTGGTCAAACCAAATGACATAATGAGAAACTCGTAATGACCATAACCACGTGCGAAAGCTGTTTTAGGAATATCCTGCTCTCTACCTTTAACTAATGGTAGCCCGAATGAAGATCTATCTGTGAGAACCAGCTGGAACTTTGAAGCTAATTAAAAAAATCATCAATTCTCGGCAAGGGGTATCGGTTCTTTATCGTCAACTTATTCAGTTCACGGTAGTCAATACACCTCCCATACTACGTCTTTCATCTTCACTAATAAGACCGGAGCACCCGAAGGAGAGATACTCAGTCTAATAAACCCCTTATCAAGCAGCTCTTGCAACTGCTCCATTAACTCTTTCATCTCAGTTGGAGCCAACCAATACGGTGCCTTGGCAATAGGCTAGGCATGCGGTATCAGATCAATCTGGAACTTGATCTCATGGTCAGGTGGCACTCCTGGTAAGTCTTCTAGAAACATATCTGGAAAGTCACACCAAGCGGGACATCAAATAGCTATGGTGTTGGTGTATCCACGTTCTTCACATAAGCTAAGTAGGCGCTACATCCATGCCTCATACACTTTCCCGCCACCGCCATTGAGATTACTTTCAGGATCATCATGACCCGATCCCCATAAATCGTCACCAAACTCCTGTCAGGCGCTGTCAAACGAATCATCTTCTTTCGACACACGATGTTCACCTCGTAGTCTACTAGCCAATCATCCCAAGAACCACATCAAAACCACCTAAGGTCATCACGAATGGTCTAACCGGAAACTTATGACCTTCTTATTGCACCATCACACCATTCTATCATCTCAGAATCCTGGTAGACTTACCTATGGTAGTTTCTACCTCAAAGGGCGCATCAATATTCTTACTACTAACACGCAATTATCACAGAAAGTAGCAGAAATGAAACTTTTACTAGCACCAAAATCGAATAACAGAGAGGCTAAAATTTGGTTTACTAGAAACGTACGTGACACAACATCAGGATCTGTCGTAGCCTCCTCCCACATCATCGTAAATGCTCGGGCGATCACCCTCGGTCCTTCACCTCCAGTCTTCTTCACCCTAGAACCCTCAGCCCCCGGCTTCTTACAATCTCTACTCATGTGGCCCTCCGTGCCGCAATTAAACATCAGACTATACGATAGTCCTTTGCTATATGCCCTGTTTTCCCACATGTGAAGCATGAGTTCGATCCCATCCTACATTCTCTATTATGCTCCTTTCCACATCTACCACACTTCTTCCACCCCGCACCAGATGTGACCACACGGTGGTCATCCACCTATTCCTTCTTGTTACTCGTCGGGGCACCACCCCGACCAAACCTTTTTCCATTCCAATTCCGATCACTACCACCTTTCTTGCTACTTTCAGTCACCACCACAGTTCTCTCATCATACAACCTCCTGTGAAATCAATCGCCGACCTAAACGTGCTCGGCCGGGCGGCAATCATGTGCCTGGATATACCGCTGGCAAGCCCTAGATGTACCTCTTGATCTTTCGTGACAAAGGCATCACTTGATCTTGCACCACCCGTGCCATCTCATAGAATTTGGTGGTGTATTGGTCATGCCTCATGTTCCCGCCTCTAGCTGCAGGAACCTCTCTCAACCTGATCCATCTCCCTATGCGGACAGAACTCTTCAATCACCAACTTCTTTACTCTGTCCACTTCATCTTCACGATAGCCCTGCTACCCTCAGCTTGGACAATATTGTCCCACCAGCATAAAGCTATGTCCACGAAGAGTGGGCATCAAACTTCACTTTTTGGTCCTCTCGGCACTCGCTGATGTTCAAAACAACTTCCATTTCTCTCACCCCCGTGAGCAGCAGCAGCAGTGCCATTCCTATCAAAAGGATGGGGCTTGCATCGTTGAAATGCCCCATAGTTGCAACGTCGGGCCACATCTGGCATAGGCTCTTCTTCTCCTCTTCCTCTTCATCACCAGAGAAAACCATTTCAGTCTCGGGCTATGTCCTTTCGCCCATAGGTCTACTCCTTTCCCTTCTCTCCCTGTCTCTAACAGCCTTTATCACTTCGGTCACCATAGACATTAGGATCGTCTCCATGACCTAATGCACTTCCTCCACAACCACCTCCTTTACTAAGGCCCTCAGATTAGCACTCTCATCACTACCCTTCAGATGAGGGGTCTCTGGTTCTTCGTGAAACACCTTTTCAACTCCAGGTCTTCCTCTCGTGACCCGTGGTTTAGCACCACGTCCTCCACCACGTGAACATTTAGATGATCTACCACTATCCATCCTCTAACACACACACACTAAAAGATTCAAACACCAACATGGTGATTCAAGGGAACAATTCAGTTTATGTCAAGTATAGTAAGTCCCTAATTTAAGTGGCCAGTTGTGATTAGCCACTTAGTTTACTCTTCATACCCTGAGCATTACCTATCTTGACTACATGAGTGTCTAAATCTACATACAGCACATAAACCACATCACATGTGCACATAATACCCGTTTCACTTAAACTTTGGCTCTGATACCAACTTGTATGGCCCCGTTCCCGGGATGCTCACAGCTGGTCAATCATTGCACATAAAACATATAATTTCATTTAACTTTCATAAAACATCGTAGTGGATCATCAAAATAACTTTTCATTTCATTATAAATGCTTTTGCAAGTTAATATAATCATTCATTTCAAAACATCATTCGTTCGCATTACAATGCAAAAACATTAACAAAAGAATGCCATCCAAAATGCCAAGTAGCTGCCCTGCGCCATCCCTAGCAATGCTCGCTGCCAATTGGAAAATACATAAAAACTTAGCGTTGCTGAGTCACTTCTAATTTTAATATGAAACATACTATTTTTTCGTTAAAACCATTCTTTACTTTCCTTTCAAATCATAGTATACCGTCGTATATGATCATACATCGTACGTACCATAGTTATATTATTATTATCATGTTTACCGTTCATCACTTCCTTTCTTTATCTCTTTATCTCTTTCGAATCAGTGTCATCAGCTATACCCCAAATGTATGCACAAAGCGGGTATTGGGCCGAAGATCATAATGACTTCCAGACCGCACATTGCCTGGTACCGGCACCAGGGCAAGAGACAAAGATCCCAACTATATACTGCACCCCAACGTATGCAAAAAGCGGGTACTGGGCCGAAGATCATAAATGACTTCAATAACGCACATAGTCTGGCACCAGCACTGGGGTGGGTAATCACTATAAACCCTGTACTATCACGGTCATTAACAAAGACTGGAACCCTGCGTGTATCCTTAAGGGTTAGCTAAACCACACACAGTTGAGCTTACGACATTTTAGAGTCATGCACCTCTGTACATTTGCTTGCAAGCCTTTCATTACTTCATTCATTCATTAATGCATGCATTCATTCATCATGTTCCTCTTTTCATTATCTTCCACTTTACATTACATAATACTTTGTTAGGATCAGAAATCTACGTTTGATTGATTAGAGAGTATAGCAGCGGAAATCAAACAATGAATTAGCCAATTCACAAGAACACAAAAGATATTCAAGACAGAACAACGGTTATAGACAGAGAGAATTCTGCAAATATATTTCATTCAATATTCACTTTCGTGGTAACAGAATGTCACACATACAATTAGGTCAACATCTCTTATATAGAGATGTGACGTCTGCTGATGTCACTTGATAGTGACATCTAACAGAATTTATTCAAACTACTGATAGTTTACACAACTACTGAGATGTCAAACAGCTGACATCTTCTTACAAAAATGCTAAGTGTTAACTATCACTACAACTACTGAAAAGAAACTACTGAAACTAAACGACTGAAGAACATGCTCTTCAGTCGTTTTACGAATACTGAAACGAAAAAGAAAACTACTAAATGAAACCATCACAACAACTGAAGAATGCTTCTTCAGCTGTTGTAACAAACTCTGAAAGCTTCAATACTTGTACTTGAACTTCAGCTGTTGTCATCAGCTAATGTCTTCAGTCTTTGTACTTCAGCTGTTGATCTTTAGTACTTTGTTCTTCAACTGTTGATCTTCAGACTTTGGTCTTCAGCTTTTGAAGTCTTCAGTACTTTAGTTTTCAGCTGTTTAAATCTTCAGACTTTGTCAAACAGCTGATCAAGTCTTCAGCTTGGTATGATGTCTGTGGGACTTAGAGGTTTTTCTGATCAGGCTCATTGGTTCTTTTGGTCCAATAAACTCCCCCTGAACCAATGCAGCCAAAACCTCTAACTTATTGAAGATGTCCCAGTTATTATGGCAGAAGGATTGGTCTTTTTGTCTTCTAGATCAGCTCAGAAGTGACCCTTTTAAGCACAGGCCTGGGAAGAAGTCTCAATGATCTGTTTCGCAAAGTATGAATGGGAACTCTTTCTTGGGGAACTGGACAT